>JAQGCC010004997.1:0-12213 GCA_034698905.1 Xestoiulus laeticollis
GCCGGGATAGTTCCCCAAAAAACGGCCACGACCGTATAAAGTTCACCTTAACAAAATCTGGCACTTTGCCCCCTGCCCCCTGCCACATGGCATAATATACATGCTGACTGCAGGGTAAGGAATTGAATTGAATTGAAGACATCAAAAATATCGGAATTTATAGGAAATATAAGACGGCTAGGACGCCTGCAATTCATAATAAAGCGTAATAAACTCCTTCTTATCTTACCTGTGTTGGATTTCTTCTGCGTCCTCCTGTCTTGATGGAGGTATTTTCCAGGGCCGTGGCCCGTACAGTCACCTTATCACCACCAGAAAGGATCAGCTGCAGCACCTGAGTGTGAAACAGACCCTGCACAGGCTCCCCATTGATGTGAGTGATGAGGTCGGCAGGCCTGAGTCCAGCCTCGAAGGCAGGGCTGCCCTCGTCCACCACCATCACAAGGTGGTGAACAGTGTAGAAGTCGGTGTCGCCAAAATAAACGCGGATAGCCCTTATCGTAAACCCAAATCCTCTAGGTCCCTTCCGAATAATAATGGGGGGTTTGAGGCTTTGAACAAGCGGAGAGAGTTCCCGGCACGGCGAAGCATCGCGAGAACTGGTGCTAGAACCGCCCGGCGAGTTCATGGTTTGGGGAGGAGTGTCATCCGTTGGAATGACCAGGGACAGACCAGAAATAGAGGCCGACTTGATGACTTGGCGGGAGCGGGCCTTGCACAGGTGGGGTAGGGATGTGCGTGGTGTGGAGGAGAGGGAGCTGTTGCCGCTGGATGTGGTGGACAGTAGCACCTTGGACGCGGACTTTGATGGCTTGGTATGGCTACCGGAAATCTTGAGCGTCGGTCCGTAGGACCCAACTAGCACGGAGCTTTCTGTAGCGCCACGGTCGCTTTCGTCGACCGGCGACAGCTCCTTATGTTCCACGGGTGTAGTTACGGCACTGCGATCGTCCTCCGTCGATATGGAAAAGCGGGGTAGCAAGTCGCGCATTGTCGGCCGACGGCGTCGCTGCACCTGCGGCGAAACCTCTTCGCTCTCTGTCTGAGAGGACTCTGGTGTACTCTGGATTGCACCAGATTTTCTAAAGTAAAAAAAAATATTTTTAGCTACTGGATAGCTAGAAAAACGTGACTAGAAGCCGCGAAATTCTCAAATTTCAGTCATTTTCAATTTTATCGAAATTATCGGATAATAGAGGAGGACCACGGCACATGCAGCGCCCCCTTGTGGTAGAGGGTGTGTAGTTTCCGAGGGAATAGAAATATGATTTACCACAGAGCCACATTAGAAGTAAACATTATCTAGTAATCTAATTATGTTAAAATTATGTTTAAAATAGTAATTTTTTTAAAAAATTAATGAAGTAACCATCTTCATTGCTTGCAAATGCAACCTTCTGTCCCCTTAAAAGTTTTGAATTTTTTTTTGGCGCTACTACTTGCGCATGTCCGTTTTGTAACACGGACCTCGTCCATTCCACTCGAGTAAAAGAAAAACTCACGTGTCTGGCGAACTGATGATATCTTTGAGGGCCTGTCCATCCTCTGGCGTCTGGGCGACACTGTTGGGGCTTTCCGAGTGGTCCGAAAGATTTGAAGTGTCTATTCTGGAGGCATCTTTGACTAGCGTCTCCTTCCTCAGCTTTTGCAGGCTGCTTTCATCGCTGCGGTCTAATCGTGAGTAAACTTTACGGTAGCGAGGTGAACACGAAGAAAAGCTGCCAAAGAGTGGGCTATCGTCTGTGTCATCCGTGTCATCAAATTCATCTATTTCGTGGTGGTAACGATCCGAGCGACAATCAAAGTAACTGGTATCCTCCTCGTGGTCCAGCTGCGGCACGAATTCGGCCTTCTGACGTAAGATGGAGGTCCAATCGATGTCGCGAAAGAAGTAATGCTCTTTAACCTCTGATGCACCTCCCGTCCCCAAGCGGTCTAAAGGATTGTGCTGGAGAAGCTGTGTGATCAAATCCTTGGCGTCGTCCGGAACTTCCGACTCGTCGCTTTCTGGCCATTCAATTTCATCTGCAAAACAGCACAATTTTTTTTTGTTAAGCCCAATTAGAAAAACGTTTTTAATACAATTATTTGCCCATCCAAAATTTAACTCAATGTGCCGACTCACCATTAATAACATGTGCGAACAACTCTTCAACAGTTTGGCCAAAGAACGGCACCGTTCCAACCACAAACTCGTATAGAATGATTCCTGTGGCCCACCAATCGACAGGTTTACCTAGTGAACAAAAAAAGCAAAATACGAGTTTGTCAAATTAGTTTTGTCAAAAGAGTTTGACCAATCTATAAAATCGTTATAGATGCATACCATATCCTTGTCTTAGAATTACTTCGGGGGCTATATACTCCGGTGTTCCAAAAACTTGCTTGTCGTTAAATTGGCGCGTGTCTCGGTCGACATAGCCCTCATACAGATTGGTAGCAACTAGAAAGGAACAGTTTTTATTTCCAACGGGCACAAAGAACGGATTCAACTGCCGAGAAGCATTTTGCCAAAACTTCATACTTACGGCTCATCAAACCCATTTTGGAAAGCCCGAAGTCGGTGAGTTTGATGTGTCCCATTGCGGTGATGAGCAAGCTAGGATAAACGAACAAAATTCAAAATTGAAGAGACACTATACAAATCAAAGAGATTTGAGTAAGGCCCAACAGGCCCAAAAGGGGTCCTTATCATGCATAAAGAATGGGAGCGAACCCTGCACATAATGCCCAAAATTAGAGATTCTTACTTGTCAGGCTTGAGATCCCGATGGACGATTCCGAAACTGTGAAGGTACTCGACAGCGAGCACGGTTTCGGCAAAGTAAAACCTGGCCATGTCCACCCCGAGTGGCCCCATGTTTTTCAGCAGTGTTGCACAATCGCCTCCCTCTACGTATTCCATCACCATGCATAAGTGTTTCTACAGTAAACAAAATAAAAAAAAATATTTGAAGAAGGTAAAAATGCCTTAAGAAACAATGTTTGATTTGCAATTTTTGAATAAAAATACATTTCTCAATTATTTTCAACTACATCAATATGCAGGGGACATTATTTCGAAGTGGAAATTTTCTATATACTAACCTTGGTTTCGAAACTACAAAACATGCTGACAACAAAGGGGTTATCCGTGAAGCTCATGATGTCTCTTTCCGCAAACGCCTGCTCCACCTGATTTCGTAGGATCAAATTCTGTTTGTTGATCTTCTTCATGGCAAACCGTTGTCTCGATTCCTTGAGTCGCACAAGATACACCGCTCTAAAAACACGCAAAAACGAATTTAATTAGCGCACAACTTTAAAAAAAAAACATATGGACTGCTACAAAACTGTCCATCTCATATACTGACCCGTAGGCGCCATTGCTGACGAGCTTGATGGTCTCAAAGTCCTCTTCGGTAGGAGATTTGGACTTTTCGACATTGTTCGGTATTCGGGAAACGAGAGGAGATGCTGTGGCAGGAACGTTATTTCCTCGTTTAATCATCTGAAAGAAACATATCCATATCTTAGCAAATGATAACTGCTAACAAATACTGTGGCTTTGCCTTTATTCATTTGTCAGCATCTTGCCGAATAATTTCGAATACTTACATCTACATCATCCACATCAGGCGAGTCTGGTTTTCCGCTGTCATAGCTGGATAAATCCTCAGTGAGATCTATAAACAATTGATTGGATTAATTTGTAGATCACGCACAGATTAACAAAGATTAAAACTGGTTTTCGTTACGCAACGCACCAGCCAACGGATCTCTGTTTAAGCCTAATTTTCCTATAATGTATTTGGGAATGTCAATTTTAATCCCTTGAAGGCCCTTGGCTTGCCCTTCAGCAGCTTCCAAAAGATGGTAAAATTCTTCCGGATCAAACTCCTACCAAAAAAAAAATCCCCAACGGTAAGAATTGTCACTCGATTCCCTCAAAATAAGTCAGTCAAAACGTATCGTTGTGAAAAATATGTTACATACCAGGCATTCGAGGAGTCTGGCGGGCCTCGAAACCAAAATTAGCAGCTTTCTTACGGTCGTTGTCAGGTGCTGAGTTGCATGAGGTGATTTTTCCCGAGTCTGGAAGAATTAAGGTACATCCATATCGATTTCATAAAACAACTTTGTAATAAAACATGACTCAAGTGGTCAGTTTTGAGTACAAACATAATGGCACGCCCGTTCACCTCTGTTAGCAGTTTCTCAAGGTTCTCCGACATTTCGTAGAAATAGCGGCTGGTTATCAGTTTTTCTTGAGACTTCTGCAAGCAGTCTCTGGCTATTTCCACCACCTGGTGCCGAACAAAGCGCAATATGGCGTCTGATTTGTCCACGTCATCCAGATCCTGATGCACCTGGATAAAATGCTTCAATTTTTCTTCCATTTGTTGAGTGGCCTATGAATAAATATTTTGGAAATTGAACAATCGGCGCAAAGATTATGCGCAGTAGTGAAAAAATCAAATAATTTATGCCACCTTAGGAAATCTTTCTTTGTACAGGGTATTGGTCATCACAATCTCGTTGTCCACTCCAGGGGAACGGATAGGGCTGCTGCAAATTGGACAAAAAGCAAATCGATCGTTAGTGTTTAAACATAGCTCAAGATGAAAACCAAAACAGAAATAAAAAAGGCAATGTCATCCATTGTTAGAACAATAGTCAAGAATTAAACATTTCATTTTTCCAGCTTACCAAATGATTTAATTTCCTGGTAATTTATTTTACCTGATTCTCTTAACAACATAACAAATGCACATTTTCAATACTGAAATTTTGCAAGTTTTTTAAAAAAAGATTTCGAAAAGCATGTATTTTACCCTGATAAATCGACAAGATTTTACTAACTAACAATGAAATGAAAGTGCAGAGTGGCATTGTTTTTTTTGCATTTGAACTATGTGCACTGGGTGTTACATAAATGCGACGCAAAACAGCAAGCACAGTCGAATGAATCTCCTCACAAATACGATAGATAGTACGGTACGAATGACAAGAAAATACACGAAAAAGTACTGCATGAAAAAGTGAAAACTGTGGGCTTACTCCAGTGTGGAAATGCAGAGCCAGGCCAGGCTAAAATAGGGTTTAAAACCCCCGCAAAAGAAACGCCGCGTGCAAAAAAAACGGGGACGGAGTTAAAAACCGTGTTGGATAGTGAGCAAGTAAACAGTGATGTTGATGGTATTATTGTTAAAAGAAAACACAGAACGACAAAAAAAAAAAAACGAAAAAACGTGGAATTTCATATTTCAAATGCTCCCTTGATTATATTGTATATGACAAACTTTGTTATATATCGTTAAATAATCTCTAATCAGGGATTTAAATTTACGATGGACACATTCCAGCCTTAAATTTGTACTTTCATCTTTAAATAGTAATTCTAAATGACAATTAATTTTCGACAAATAAAGAAACAATTCGTATACCTTAACTTCTCTCTAATTATCCTGCCTTCAAATTCCTTAAATAAAATCCCAACTCTCTTGTGTGAGTCAGGAGAAATCATATGGTTATGTGGTGATAAAAACATCGGTGTTCCACAAACCACATTCTAAGGGATATTTTAAATTCCTAGGCAAATTATAACATCCTATTAAAGCCATGGTTTCTTAAAATTAGCTAAGCTTCCAAATTGCTGCCCAATATTCACTGTGGAATAGCTAAACCATGTAATTATATTGCAAAAACTTGTTTAAAAACTGCTCAACGTAGAGCCCCGAAAACAAAACAAAAACATGAAAAACAAAGTTCCAAACGTGGACAGTGCAAATCAAAATATTTCAAAAGTAAAAACGTTAATTGTTTAGCCATTATTCAATGTTAGTACCCATCACCATTTGCGAGGCTAAAAAATACCTAAGACTTCTTGATCTAGGTCTCATCATCGGTGACCTTCGACCCTCCTCATCCAAACTCGGGTTGCTTTCGTTACTGCTAAAATGCTTAACGATTGACTTGACTTCGTCAGGCGTTGCCTGCGTTGGAATCTGATGCAATTTCTCCTGAGATGAGCACTGCGACTGAAATGTTACCAAAAACGCACTATTTAGATATAAGAGTAAACGAATTAAATTGCATAAACATGTGTGGTAATTTGATGAGCTCAGTCCTCTCGGCTGTATTAACCGTCCATTTCGGTAAAATATTAAAATAGTTCATTAAGCCTGAAGTAGTTCAATTAACTTCCTCTATAATTAACCAGTGGTATGTCATATTGGAATAAATAATGAATTTAATGTACCAGAACTTTCAACGGATAACCGAGGCCAAAAAAAATGTACGTTTTACTTCAACGATTCTAGGCATGGCTCAAATGCTTTTTATGTTCTGTAAGACTTTTCTCAAAGCTGCATTTCCAGTATTTTACTGAATACTATCAATTCTTATATTAAAACATGTTAATATCAGTCTTCTTCAATGTCAAAACAGATATATATATTAAGCTATAAGTGTATTCCGGATAATGGGATCAGTGGTTATTATGACTAAACGAGCAATATCAAAACAAAAACAAATCCCTTAATGGGACCACTCAGATAATAGGACCACATTTCATATTCCGAGATGTGAAGCCATTATCCACAATGCACTGTATACAGAATTAATAGGTTACACAATTTTATAATAATGGCCCAGAATTGTGAAAGATAGCAGGTTAACCATAGGTTATTCTTAAAAAAAAAAATAAAGACCCTGTTGGTGCAACCAGCCATAAGTGATACAGTTGACATATAAGTTAAAATACTATAACCAAATATCATTCGAGGAAAAAAACCTAGATTTCTGTCAATATGATTTTAGAATTTTTTAGCAAAAATGTTTCATTTCCTGTTTTACCAAAAAAAAACATTGACTTTTAAGGATTTTTAAATGCTTTCAACTGTCCTTTAAAAAGGACAGTAGGCATATTTGGGTTAACAGTGCTTCTGGTCTTCATATGTGTCCAAAATATTAAAAAAACGTTTTAAACAGTAATTCTGGTCGTCATGTCATCATGACTGAACAGCCTATTTTCCACATTACCACCTATTAACAATAAATCGCAAGGACAAAGGGGTTTGTTTCGGTGCAGTCAATTTCCGACACCTATTCTGTAAAATTCGTGAAGTTGCAGAGCCAGACAGAAATATTTCCTGTTTTGGCAGTGCAACTGACAGCCACTGATAACCCAGGAAGGTTATCGATTTTTAAGCAGTTTTCGACAGATTTCAAAGCATGTATTAAATAAAGACCAGGCATTCTGTAGCCTAAAGAATCGTTTTCAGCCAACCATGGCACATCGCATAACCCGCCGATCCAACAAAACCAAAAAAAAAAAAAAATGTAAATCGATATCGCTGATGTCATACTGACCAAGATGGTGCTCTGCTCCAAATAAATCAAAGCAGAAGCATGGAAGAAATTGGGAAAGAAGAAAAGAATGTGTGATCAAGATGGCAGGAAAACAGCTAAAGTATCAAGGTTAGAAACCGAGGCTGAAACGGTCTTAAGAGCTCGTGATTCTTACCGAAACATTGGAGCTGCCTGGCGTGTTTGTTCCGTATCCTGAAGACGGCAAGGAAGCAACTGACCACCGCCGACCATCTCCCCTTAATTAATCAAAAGTACAAAAGTAACAATTAGCAATCAAAGGCTGATATACTGTAAATTTGCAGGTAAGGGGCAGTCCATAAATGATGCCACACACTAAAGGAGGGGGGTGTCACACATTTGTGTTGATGTGCGACGAGGGGGAGGGGGTTTAACAAATGTGACATGACATTAAAAAATCAAAATGCGCTATTTTAAATAATAAGTTTAATAGATCAAAATATTGCAAATTTCAGTTTTCCATTGCCTCCTTTTTAATACATGTTCTCCTGCAATATCAGAGTGCAGTGCCACATTATACATACAGATTACAATGACAATAACCAGTTTTCAAAGGGGGGTCCGAGTTTTGTGACGACATATTTGAGGGGGGTCTGACTTTTTGGTATTAAGTGTGACCTGGGCTCGTTCTTCACTTACCTTTTTCCAGGAACGAATGCGAAATGCTGGCTCGGCGACATGTTCCTCGGACTATCCAATGGACTTCCTGCAAGAAAATAGAGAAAAAGTAATCATTATTTTTTCCATTTCTCTGAAACTTTTCCATTCTCCAGCAATTGGCGTGTTAGCATACTTAGTAAACTTCGAATGAGTGAAGAATTCATTTTTAGACTTCACCTCAATGACGAAAATTGTCAGTTATACATAAACCACCGTTTTATCAAACGGGGAGATTTAGATTGCACATCTCGACAAAACTACAATTTGTGTCCTGAAACTCTTCAAGTCCTGGACTCTCTAAAACTAGCAATTGTTACTGTACACAACAGCACGTGATCTGTAAGTAGTTGAAGGGCTTCTTTAGCATGGAGTTGTACCATGATGCTAGGTAGGGCCTAATTTGGAACTTACTCCTAATTAATTTGGAATTATTCCTAATCAGTGACACGTCTAATTTTGAGTGCTGCAGTGATGTGTTAAAGTTCAGTTGGGACAAACGAGCTCATTGAAACAATAAGTGTACTGGCCTCACCAGATGCTGGACTTTGGTTTGATGACATCCAGAGGATTACATGCGAAACCCCTTTGAAAACTTGCCCTTCGTTCCGGTATTTTAATTCTGGTGTTGGGAAATCAACCAACGGTACCACGTGCAAATGTGGAAACCAAAATTTGCGAAATTCGTTAGAAATTCGAAGAAAATAATGAAAATAAACCTTGGGCTCGTCTGCCTCTTGGCATCGCTTCGGTGATTTTCTAAACCCTACAAAAAAACAAACAGCCTGAATCCCCTCAGATCTGTTTATTGCCACATTGATCTGAGGTTGGCATATCACAAAAAAAATTTGGAATATCCGTGCAGTGTGGGTTGAACCGAAGCAAAATAGGGATGAAAATCCCATCAATCGCCCGAAACCGCAGCCCTTCCGTTATTGACGAAAGGGAATTATCATCAGCTGCCAGGATTGGGGAATGAGGGACGGGATCCTCTCCAGAAACCCCGGGCGCGGCGCCAAGATTCAGACCCGGGTGTCATTGAAAGATTTCAAAACGACATCGTCTGTAATTGGACCGAAGTGAGTGTCTGTGGGCACGCACTTGGTGGTGTGCCAAGCCAAGAAAACTGTCCGTGAAAACTACGACGGAAGACTCGGAAGGACAGCATGTCGAAACCGTAGGCTAAATGCGTGTTGTGACTGAAAGGCCATTGTTCCGGCCGGGACTGCCGAAATGCCATTTATGGCAATGTCGCTGTCACCTTGCCCATTCGTTCCTCCTAAAGGATGTTGAAGTCCATAGCTGGAATTTGAATCTTGGAATTTCTTTTACGGGGCAAAAACCATAATTGGCCAACAAGTGTGCACCCATTGAACCTAAGATGACCTAAAGAGCCGTCCTAGGGGGAGGGGGGGGTCAGACATTTGTGGCGATGTGTGGGGTTAAGAAATAACAAGTGTGGGGTAAAGTAAATAACAAGTTTGATCAAAATATTTTTGAGAAGGAAGGTAGAACCTCGATTTTATGAACCTCTATTATATGAACCTTCGATTTTATCAACCCATCAGAACGTGGCGCCTGCCGACCATGCATACTGTGCGTTTTTTGGCTGGCACAAGCCTCAACCTTGGAAAAATTAATTACATGTAAATAAATACAATAAAGACATGTACTGTGATAAAATAACTTTAAATATTTAATTGACTTCTTTCCTATTTTTTAAAATTATTTTTCTATTTTTTTTTTAATACTTTTCAATATTTTTGAATATTATAGTTGCATGCGCTCACGATCCGAATCTTAGCCCAATTATAGCCAAAATTCGGCTTAATTCGTATATGACGGAGGCTGAGATGAATCGGAATGCTGCATTCAGATCATGCCATGCTTCATGCCCCAAAACTGTTCTTACCTTAACCCCCGTACCACAGTTGCACAAATGGCGCTGCTTGAGATCGAGCTGCTTCTTAAGTAGACCAATCTTGCATACAAATTCCAGGACTTGAACCGCAATTTGATCTCAAGATAAACAATTTTAGCAACTGTGGTACGGGGGTTAGAGTTATAAGCGTGCTGCATGAACATGATCCAAACAAATGCCAAGAAACATTACATAAGAAAATCACATTTCTCGAAACTGTTCCTTCTCAGGCTATATCGACAAGAAACGTTCATTGTGGAACCAAAGGATTTCACAATTAATGAACGCCTGACGACAGATAGTCTCATATCTGAAGCCACGCTTCTTGAACCTATAGTCCATTGCACCTCTGCAAAGTGAAGACTGCGTTCCATTGCTACACATGATATTTTTGTCGCATGAATTTTGGCAATCAGCACTGATCACTGACATACAAGACGCCAAAACGTCTGAGATGAGCGCCGCCAAAATAATTATATCAAGACAACTGACTGGTTAGCATCAAGCGCATATACATTGTACATGTACATGTAAGACAATTTACACGTGAAGAAAATGTGTTTTCTAAATTCCCTTTGATCTAGACCGACTCTTGCCGGATCGCCAAAATGTTGCACAAAACCTGACTTTGTCATGTTTTGTCAAACAGAAAGGTAGGTTTGAACGCCATTTTTTCTTTCTATTTTCACGTGGTGTGAACCCGGCTTGAGATCGTCTTGTAAAACAGTTTTTGTTTTACATTTTCGCGTGGTGTGAACCCGCCTTAAAGGTACGCATTCGCTGGCGCGACTAGCCTCAAATCGGGGTTCCTTTATCAAATGAATTTTCTCACAAGATATCAATTCTGACAAAAACAGATAAAGTAACCCCGATTTGAGGCTAGTCACGCGACCAGTTGCGCCAGCAAATGCGTAGCTTTAAGGCCTGTTTACACAGTGTGATCCTGCCTGCAAGTTGCTAATGGATGCCAGTAACTTGCACTGTGTGGATATTAGGATCGAGTTACTGCTGTGCAAATAGATACTTGCATGTGCAGTAGTAACTCGAATGCAAGTTACTACAAACTTTTTTTGTTTTTTAGCATCAGTAGTGACGCCATTTTGAAATCCAGCTGGCTAGACTGTATATTGGCTATCAAGCTGCTTGTGCAGTGTAAACAATCGGGGTTCACAGCTCGAGTACCAAGTAGCTGACTACCAGTAAGCAGGCCAGCCACTGTCAACTAGCAATGCAAGCTACTCACATCGTGTCAACCAGCCATAACATTTGGAAACAAGATGGCTGCCAAGGCTAAGTAGGTCGCCTTGCCAATGAAACATCCCTAGCTGCCACTTCAGGGACCGAAATGCTTCGTGTCAAGGCTGTGCTGTCAGACTTGAAACCGCTTAAAGCAGATGTACAAAACCGAGAATAAATATTGGAAAAATGATAACCTGAAGTATGCGAACGTGCATGCAGGTTTGCGTCTCTATTTGCGCGAGCAAGGGCGTAATTGCGAAAAGCATTTTGTGAGCCATAGATTTCCATTCACGGTTGGAAAAATACGTGTCAATGATTACGTGGCACAAGTACCTTTTTCCGTTTGAAAGTTCAAATCGATTGGCAAATCCTTTTAGTTCGGGGCTGGGTTTGAGTTTGCTCAAGCTGAAACGCTTAATGGAATATTATGCACCTAGGCCAGTCAAACAGCTGATTTGCATCTGACGGCAATTTTATGATCCCTAGCAACTAGCATATAAATGTTGAAAATGCCCATCTTTCAGTTGTGGTTTGCCTTAACCGTTCCCAAAATTGAGCATTTCTGAGGCTCTGGGGTCGGAATGTGAACAACCCAAATCGCAAACTTATCGAGATGAACTACATGTATTAATGTGAAGCTCTTATATTATGCAGGGTTTCCCCAGAATTAAAATTTAAAACTACCCCAATTTTCCAGTTTTTAAAACAATTTTACCTGATTATTCTATAATAATATAGAAATACATGTATAAATAAATATAACAGGGTTTCCATATTTTTTTAGAATTGAATTCCTTGACTTTCCAGGTTTTTCCAGGACGTTTTTGAATTTTTCCATGACTATGAAAAACAAACCCTACACATGGTAATAAGTTGTGAAAAAAACTTCATCTTTCAGGCAAAACGTTTTTTACACATGGACACCGCCTGTGAGGTTGCTTTGCAAAATCTTAAGGGGAAACTAAACACCCCGTTTCCTATGGGGAAAGCTCTCAGCCAAGTCAGCGACTTGTGTAATTAAAATT
>JAQGCC010004998.1:0-12212 GCA_034698905.1 Xestoiulus laeticollis
ACAAGCGACTTGTAAGTGTGGACAAAAAAAAGACATGTCTTGTGTCTCAAAAAGAGACACTTCAGTTTAGAGTGTATAAGGTTAGTTTTGTAAAATTTGCTGACCTTTTGCACCAACTAAGTTCAATTTAACAATCGATAAAGTTGACTGAAGCTACTGTTGGCTTAAATCATTGAGTATACAGGGTGACTCAAAAATCACTATCACCCCCAATTTTTTCCTTAACCGTTATAATTATGAAAATTTTGTTAATGCTGTTAAATAGGAAGTCATGTGTTCTCTATCCACTGATGTTATTAGATTTTATCTACATGTACATGTACGACCATTTTTTCCTGAAGACCCAAATTATAGCTTTTTAGCCGTAACACTTAGGACAAAATGTCAAATTAGGAAAAGGAAGAGATTGGTCTGTTTGTATGAAATCAACTGTTTTCGTCTTTATTGGCAATTATTTAAAGTCTGTACAATGTTTTAAAAAACTGGGGGAAATGCAAAATGGTGGCTACGCTTCACTGCAGTACGCCTATGTGCTGCATTTTACAGTTCATGTAAATTTCTTAATTTGAACCAAGAATAGAGCAGGTCCTTTACACTAAAATGTTAATTATAGTTTGGGTTGATTAAGGTTCGGTGCATCCGGGTTGTACACTATGCGAAATTGTTTTCAAAGTGATTGAGCTGAGAATGGCTTTGCGGTTGCCTGATTGCTATGTTCTTGATAAGGTTTTGCAAAATTGTGTTTATGCAAAAAACTAAAAAAATCAAGCCATGATAACTTTGGAAACTCTTGAAATAATTGATCCATTCGGAAATTGAAATAGACGACCAGGCGCCAGTTTTCTTAAAAACCTAGTTCCTTGAATGTCAAAAACGTAATAAACAAAGCGAACCCCGAAAAATTCTGTTAAAATGTTGGTTAAAAAAAGCGAGAATCTTTCGAGAAATGTCGAGAAAACGATTAAAAAACATGACGTTTTAATGACAGAATAATGTGAAAACAAATTGAATTTCTATTAGGTCTAGACAAAAGCAAAAGTGTGAAAAAAATACAAGGTCTGTTCAAATTTGATGAGCTGTAAAAAAGTGAAAATTGAAAACAGCCTTTGAAAATTTCCCTTTTAAATGTATTTTTATAATGTAGGTTAAATTTAGTGTTTGAAAAGCAAAGGGTTTTTAAAAAATGTTGTCATGACATTCTGCAAAAATGCACACTTCTGGTAATATGCAAAAGTGCATTTTATGTTCGCTAAGTGGCTCATGTCTATCCCATTTTGGGTCATGAACTTTTGGTGTGGTCACTGCTTGGGGTCAACACATTTCAAAGCATGTTTCTGGCACATATTGCGTGCACACAATGAATCCTTAAACGCATATTTGAAATTTTCACTTTAATTACACTTTGCAACGTAATGCAAGTCATGCTTAATCTAGTTTCTAAGCAAGAATTTCAACTTCAGATCAAAATCAACCAAATTGAATTGTTTTGCATCGAACCCTGTTTAAAATTCAAATTGTTTTACCCCCACACACAAAAAATAACCCTTTTGAACTAAACTTAAAGTCGGGGTGCTTGTTTTAATTTGATCCCAGCCCCCAATTCATAGATGGCGCTATAGTTGACTGTATACATGTATACTGTATATATACGCCCTATAATCACCTTGATTTATCAAATTTTGTCGGTATAAAATAAATATTACGTGGGTTTTATCGAACGTGGCTCACCTTGACAATGAACCTCAGATAAAAATATTTTTCAAGTGTGAAAACAAATATTTTAAACGTTGCTATGGGTGGAATAACTGAAAATGCGATATTTAGTCCATGTTAAATAAACTTGTGATATTGAAAGTGTGCAAATGTGAAATGTCATCTGGGCATGGTCCTTTAAGATTATTTAAACTTTCAGGGATATTTCAGAATCATTGTAATGAGAATTTACATGTAATGCCTTCTACTATAAGACAATCGAAGTGGAATTCGCTTATAACGATCTTCAAAGGACCTTAGAAATGAGATCGTTATATCCGAACTTCATTGTATTTGGATTTGTGAAAAATAAAACCTACATGAATAATAACAATAATAATGTACTTACACGTACACAGAAATTTTAAAATTTGTAATGTAAATTATACTTTTATAGCTAGTGCATTTCTAAATTTTAAAATGTAAATATCAGCAGTGAAATAAAGAAATGCAATTATTTAAATTTTACTTTAATTTAATACAAAATACGAATATTTTTTGCTTTATGAAAGTTAATGTTTCGTTAGTAAAATATTTTTTTTATAATAAGATTTCTGATAAAAATACAACAGCTTTAATACTATAAATCATTTCGTCATTACAATGCATGCATACACTTAGAAAATGAAAAAGGGCGAGGAAATCGTTATAGGCGACATCGTAGTATATGAACGAAATTACAATACATGAGATAACAGACCAACCGAACACATTGTTCGGAATCGTTATATCCGGAATATCGCCGTAACAGGATATTACATGTACAGTGTATGCAAAATGAACATGGCATACAGTATGTTTTTCGTACTAGTAATCTAGTATACTGTACATGTATGTTCGCTAATTTTCAAATATGGAGTTCCATTTGTGGAATATCCTCAATAAGCATGTCCATAATTTCAAATGTAAAAATATAGTTTTGTTGAAGCAAATTTGATTTTGGCGTCGTTTTTAATAGTAGAGTATTTGTTAATTAATAATAATAATTTGATGCAAATTTATGATCGTAGAAAAATGCTGTTTTGATGTAGTCATTGAATTTTATATTACGATTTGTGTTTCGAAACTTGTTTGTGTTGTGAAA
This sequence comes from Xestoiulus laeticollis, assembly GCA_034698905.1. NCBI lineage: Eukaryota > Metazoa > Arthropoda > Diplopoda > Julida > Julidae > Xestoiulus > Xestoiulus laeticollis. The sequence continues at coordinate 2,837 of JAQGCC010004998.1, forward strand.
AGCTTTTCCCGACATAGAAATTCAAAAAAGATATTTAAAAATTTGGAGAGATATAAAATAGAAATAAAGAAACTAATACGAGAGTAACAACCGTCATAATCCATAACTTTCATTTTATGACCCGTACATAATTTTCATGATTCAAAATTACTTTTTTATTTTCGGCATTTTCAGGAATTCAGTTTTAACTCTTTGATGTTTTTGATGGGATGTCAGTGACCTATAAACACGATTGTTTCGCACATTTTTTCCCTACCTCTATCGTGGTCCTAATGCTGCAGTTATTGCTACCTGTTTAGAAGAATGTGACACGTGTTTACATGGACACTTGTGTCAGTGTTGTTTCTAATAACACGTTTATATGTGACATTAGTGCTGATAATATGTACCTGTATATACGTGTAGTTGTATCCAATTATAATTTGAAATGGATCAACTATTGCTAAACCATAACAGAAATGTGCAAAATGTACAACTCTATCCAAAAAGTTGGTAAATGTACTTTGGCACTTGTAAAAAGTGGGCAATCATTATTAAAATTTTGGTTAAACACCATTGATGCAGAAATTCAGGAAATTTCATATCATCGGAACAATCTGATAAAAAGTTCTAAGATTTAGTTGTAGCAATTTTGTATCTTAACTGTGGTACTTGGCATTTAACGTGCATGATAAAATTATCGAAATTTTCATTTCAGTTTGTTACCTTATATTCAAAAAGCTGCTACAATTTTTAGCCAGAATTTCATTTAATATTCTATGAAATTATTCCCAAAATTCCCCATTGCTAGCAACTATAGAATGAGATTTAGTTGTAGAAATTTTGTATTTGTACTATAGCAGTTTGGTACATGTACCTTTTCTGTTTTGCACATGAAGTGTATATTAAAACTGGTCGTAATTGCATGATTTGGAAATTTGTCCTTAAAAATTTAATGGATCCTTGAAATTTTTGAATTTTTAATCTGGACACCAGAAACATGTTTTCAGGTTCATGATCCACCATTTTCTATAGTGACCTGTTGATTCTCTACCAAATGGCACTTGAAATTTACACGGTGTATTCTTGCTTTTTGTAATGTTTTACTGTGAGAAATGTTGCATTCTTCCATCGTTAATTTGCATGAAAATAAATCCTTTTTTACGCGTGTGAAAATCCCTGGACAAATCCTTTTGAAATTGCAAGGACGAGTCAGTGTGACAAGATTATGGAGCGAAAAAAGGAGGCATTGAACCAGCCGAGTACAAACGTTTGTATAGGAAAAGTGCAGGCAAGAAGAGGTTTAAAGTCAGCAGAAAGTTGACCCGAAACTGCACTTTGGCGGTCAGTGAACACCACTGCATTTACCCCCTGCACCCCTGACACGGGTACAACATCACGAGGTGTAATGTGGACAAACTTTTCAGAGGCATAAAAAAAATTGCACAAAACTTGAGCCAAAACTGAAAGTCATGCATGGGCCGCTAAAAGGCGGATACAAAAGAGCCCCAAAAATTTTTAAATTGTTAATGCTCGCAGGTGGGCCATTGGTGGCCCTGGTGCCTTTTTTATACTAAAATCTTTTTCATGAAAAACAAAAGTTGGAATTTCAAGCATTGTTCAAGAGTTGAGTGTGCTAACGGTGGATTTTTTATACTGTATTTTCAAACTCTGCAATAAAATTGATTAAAATTTCTCTTCTTTTAAATTCAATCTCGAAATTAAATCAAATGAGTTTGATAGCACTTTGTCGGTTCAAAACCATCTTTTTTTGAAATTTGCTAACCTGCTTACTCGCGTGTTTGCGTGTTAATTTTATCCCCAAATTGAATACGTGATTTTATAATGCGGTAGAAAATCTTTTATCAACCTACACATTTTTTTTCTCCTAACAAATTACTTCGCCTTCATTAACCGACATTTCAAATTAATTTTTATTCGTTTATTTTATAACCATGCAGTTTTTAGTTGCTATAATTTGTTAGTGGCAAGTTAGCCTTATTCATGCAGGTTTATAGAATGGAGCTAAAGCAGGCTGCCATGTTGTAATGCAATGCTAAAGACACATACACCACTAGGGGGTGCTGAATCGGGATAGGGTTAATTTTATCTGATATCTGCATGTACTTGAATTATTGGTACCGTAATTACTCGATTAAACCCAAAGTCGTTCACCAGATTAATTGCCAATGAACCACGAGTCTCGAATAAACTCCGGTTGTTAGGGGAATTCCCCTTTTAACATTGTTTTATGCAAATGAACATGAACGACTGCTTTGTTACGCTTTTTAGCCACTAATTTATTGTTGTCTACTCTTTTATGGTACAATATTGTCACCAATATTTGCTAGCCTCGTGATAAAAAAAATAATTTTAATTAGTCGTGATTTTTTAATTCATCATGCAGATATGAATAGGAAGAAACCTGTGTTAATGGAGGAGTTTTCCATTAGAAACTGCGCATGCTCAGATGCATTTGCGATCCTGGTGGCCGAAGCTTGAACCAAATTTTTTATGTTTTATGTTAATTAAATTTCAATTAAATTTGAATATCATTTTTATTCATATATTATGTAATATGCTTTGACATTTTACTAAAAAAAATGTTTTAAATAAGTGAAAATAGGTTTTAAAAATTGATTAATTGTTTCCTTTACTTTTAAATACATGGTATTTTGAATTTCACCTGATTTTTTGTTTATGTACAAGATACTGTAGTTATACAGGACGGTGACTTTTATAAACCTGAAATTTTACCTCAAATTGATCTTTTTTGCACTCTTCTAACGTGTCTTATCTCGATTTCCTAATTTTTAATAGCTTTATAGGTTTTGTGGTCAGAGGTGCATGGTCAAGCTTGGCCAAAGTAGATTTCAAACTCGCCTACTTTTTACTCGTTTTGGGCTTTTATAAAGCCTACCAAATGTCGGCACCAGATAAAAAGCCAGATTTAAATAAACAAAATAATGCCGTTATGGAATCAAAAGGTTTTGTGGTCATGCCGCTCTTCTACGCCTTTTTTTTTTTGCAAAAAAATGCAAATGAAAAGACTCGAATTCTCGAGCTTTTAATTTTCAAAAGGGTCTTTGACTTTTTCAATTTAATCCTCTTTTCAAGTTCTTTAACTTAATTAATAGTTTGACAATAGGAAACGTCCGGTAGTGGCAAATTCCCATTAAAATGGAGCCCTAATCGTTCTCCATTGAACCCTTTATTCTCAAAGGGGTAACCTACCTTTTTTCTGCTAATATGGTGGAGGATTTTTTCACCTTATTAGGTCATGTTTGTTTCAAAAGTGTGCATTTGAAATGGGCTAAGGGGTCAGTCTGTGGTGACCGGTCAAGCCGTTGTCTCCTGCCTCAAATGCATAGTGACCTGTGCAAAAAGCCCTTTAACTTTTTCACATCGATGACTATAACCTCAATTTAGATTTTTTTTTTTTTGATGGACGTGGTTTCGTTCAATTTCTAAGACATGTCCATACACATGTACATGAGAGCCGTATAATCGTATTTTGGGTCTTTTATGTGTGGGAAATTCTCACGTTTCAATAGTATTGATTTACTCCGTACTTTCTTGATTTTAAGAAAGGGGTCATTAAAATGTGTAAGTTTTTTGTTTTCCTCATTTCCAACAGTATGTTAGAGCGCACATAATGATTTTTTGCACATACATTCAAGTGAATAATGTATTTCAATTTATTTTTAACGCTTACAATTATAAAAATTGCATCTTGTAATTGTATGCTAACATTGCAATGCTAAAAACTCATATGCCACCAGAGGGCGCTGAATCACAGTCTAATCACAGTGATAATCGAATGAATTGGTTGTCTGATCTCTTGGATTTCTCAGGTATGTTAAGCAAATTATATAAATTTAAGTTTATATAAAATTACATAAAATATACATGTATAAATGTTGCATTTGCTTTTAATTTTTAAATTGGCATGCAATTATTAGTTATCAAAGAAATAAATGAAATGGCACATATTAATATTATTACCAGGCACAATAAATAAAAGCGACCGCAGCGCCTCCATTCAACATCAGCAAATTTTAGTAGTGTTGATTCATATAAAACTTATGATCATTACAAATTCTACATGTATTTCTAAGCGGTGCATTATGGGTACATAATAAGATGTTAGAATGTGTAATTTAGAGGTAATATTTCATTTTCACGAAACGTACATGGTTCAGCTTATTATAAGGTCATATTGTGAGTAAATTTATGTATGAAATCTGCTAGTATGGGAAGGGGATAATGTTTCTGGTATCGCGAATCTCCCTGTATTTTGTTCTGGGCTGATGAAAAGTACTCGTGGAAAATTTGGGTGCAATTTGGTGATTGGAACTAAAGTTTTTGCTAAGCAAACGTACCCACATACTACACACATATACAGTATACTTTTCTTCTTTATACATGTATATATATATACAAATTGTATATAGATTGTAGACTGGGAATAACCTTAATTACATAAGTTACACAATTTTTAGTAAACCTAAATAAATACATGTACATGTATAAGCTTACTACAGGAGAAACTTAGAAAGCAAAAAAATTTCATTTCAGGTCAATTGATTACAAAAAGACCTATTGAACTTTTCCGAATCCTTGCGTGATGATATACATGTATGTACGTGTACATTATACCCCTGAACCTATCAGCTCATAATTTGCAGTGTTTATTTTTTCGTAGGAATTAAGTAAAACTGTACATTAATCACGCAAAGACACGTCATCGGTATAAAACTTAAGTTTATTTCAAGGTTTGTTACCTATCATCTCAGCTGGAGCTGATACTGTGTTGCCCCAATAGACGAAGATTAGACACAAAATGCTCAAGTTTAGCGAATCCTTGACCCATTTTTCAAGCGATTTATGATTTAACAAATTCCCTTTTATCTGATTTCCGTGTTTGTGACATTGCCAATCGACGTTTAATCGCTATACAGAGGGACATTGTGGTCATTAGTACATGTATTTTTGTAATCAGCCATTGACATTATATGAGCGAAGGGATTTGGCTTTTACGGAAATGACGTCATGGCCTCTTGGCACGTGCAATGCTTCCTTCCGGTCTTTTTCGAATTCGAACACAAAAATAACGACGGATAAAGAATTGTATGAAGTTTACAAGTTAGCAACTATAGTTAAACATTAAAAAGACAAAAAACAGTCCTAAAATTATACGTTATTGTATTATAGAGACAGTATAATGTATATAGTCTTTTAAATATCTCAATTATGAATTAATCGATGAAACCAACTCCGCAATGTTGGTTTCGAAAAGCGGCAGCCGTTGTTTTGATCAAAAGATGGAGCAAAGCAAGGATATTTAACAATGCTTTTTAAAAATTTTTGTTTTAAATCTATTGTTTTAAATTTTTGTAAGAATCGTGGCAAATTACATTCGATCCACCAGGATTTGCAAGATCACGCCTGGCTCTTATAAACCCTCAAAATAAAAACCGAGAAAAATCAGGAAAGTTTAAAAAGGCATCAATTGGATTTTTTATATACAGTACATGTAGGTTTCATACATTTCGGTTCGTATTAACTATTTCTAATTTGTGATATCAAAAGTTTTATAAAACATGCAGGTAAACTCTTAATACAGTGAAACCTGCTAAAGGTGACCACCCAAAAACGTCAAAGTCGGTTACTCTATTCAAGTGGTCACTATACAGACAATGGCACTGAAATATAAAAAAAAATCAATTTTACCTTGTTGTATAAATTTTTATAGTCATCTGATGGCAGTGGGCCATCACAAAAGGCACTTTTAGACTAGTATTTTAGGACACACTTTGTCTAGTTCACTTCAACTTGGCTCCAAAACGTCAATTATAACACCTGAGTTCTGTGTCTATCGAAGTTCAATTGTAGGATAAAATATGGCTTTATGAAGTTTTATGTTTTAAACTCTTTGTGAAAGTGCACGAAATTGAGTTCACGGTTAATCGAAAAGTGTTTGGCATCACGTTGTGAAATGCATGGATGTAACTAATTGCTATGAAAGTGCACTCTTTTCATCCATTTTAATAACCTCCTGTGGTTCTAAATATGCGTTATATATATTTTCAACCTTTTGGGATGATATTAATGAATCGTTTTAAGCGGCAAATTTTTTCTTACTTTTCATCGTTATTATACTTTTCGAGGTAGCTGCGTGTATCCTAGGCCATATTATAATATGTGTAGACAATGAATGATGGGAATTATATTGTTAAAAGTTAAGCACTTAAGGGGAAAGGCTGGAGTAATAGCATGAGATCATGAGATGTAAAAAAGAGGTACATTCCCGTTTAAAAAGCGAAATATCTACACTTGTACGTGCTATAGGTTCAAAAAGAAGTATTGTATGGCTAAAAATTACCTCAAATTGTATGCACAAGTTGGCATGCAGGGTTTTGAAGAGGAATTAGGGAGGGGATAAAGCGGAGGCTTGGACACAAGTGGGAAAAAGTATGTACATGTACGAAAAATCTTGAAATAATAATAATAATAAAATTCCGGTTGTCGTAAGTTTTTCAAGATGCTACAAAAACTCGCAGCTATTGTGAATTGAGGTTTTAGAAATTTTTTATTAATATTACATTCGTGTATTTCATATTTTTTTGTGTGTATATCTTTTTTTGGCCCACTCCACCCCCATTTTGTGCATGCAGTTTTGAAATTTCTAAAAATGTTGTCAATCCTGTTAGAGATTTCAGTTCATAAAAAATTGCTTTAACCCCTAAAAAAGAGTAAATAACAGGTGTTTGCATTCCTTATGAAAACACTCGATGCAATACCCCCCTCCACCCACTTCGAACACCTTTTAAAAAAGGTGGAAAAGTTGCGTATAAACGTCACGGGCCAATTTGGGCCAATACGAGGTCACTGGTGCAAGGCCATAGACTTTCTATAGTAAAAAGCAAAGTTGGATGCCCTAGTGAAAACTCTTGTGTTGCTGTCACGCCATATACACGTGTTTCTTGCCCTCTAGATTGCGTTAAGAGTTCATCCTTATAGTGCTGTGATTAATCCTCTGATGACCACGTTGGGTTCTACGTAAGACCTTCTTCACACCAACGTTGATGTAGATCAAGAAAACTTTTTCGTGTTAATTTACACCGCAGAACTCAGTTAAACTGGCCACATAACCTACAGTATACAGGGCACAGTATACTTGGTCATGTGACCAGTTTAAATGAGTTCTACGGTGTGAATTAACACGCAAAAGTTTTCTTGATCCACATCAGTTCTACATCAACGTTGGTGTGAATCAGGTGTAACTCCAAGAGTTTAAAATCGTCCTAATTGATTTCAATAACTTTGATTTGCTTTGAAATTTCAGGTGGTTGTCAGATACTTGGTTAAGTTTATGGTCCTTACTGAAAAGTTTTCTGGAGGTGGAGATGAACATTATGATGCTGATCATGACTTTTCCGATGTTAAATTGACAGCGTTATGCAAAAACTTTTCCAATTTGCCATTTCTGAAAAATTCACTGTTTATTTATCCCAAGCGTTTGTGGATACACTTAGGCATAGCTACACAACATTTATAAAAATATTTATTTTCATGAAGAAGTTTCATTGTTTTATATATTGTTTGTTTTGTATTTGCATTTTGATGTTTGACGCTAAATAATTGAACCATTTCACTAATGGAAAACAAATTGGATGAGTTTAGGATTAATTTGAATTCAGATATGCCATCATGAGATATTAATATACGTCATGCATCATTAATCGAGTATGTAAGATACATTACTCCGTTATTGGTTTCGTTATTGACAAAGAGTTTATTCAGATTTACAATATTGTAAGTTCTTCAAACATTGAAAGAACTGGATTTTACATTATCTTGAATTTTATTTTTTTAAATGGTGATATCTAACTTCTTCAGAGTTATCATTGTTGCTCCGGAGGCTATAACTTGTCATTTTATGAAAACTTTTTTCTTTTCAAGTTTCTGAAGGTTGACCTTAAATTTTCAAAGACAGTCTCTCTGCATTACATGTACATGTATTCTTCCGAAGCAGATATAACAGACTGAGATAACAATTTCGTATGTATCTGTTAATGTGAGATTAATTCAAATCATTGATGCATTAATGCACCAGATGGCTCTCCTGTTGACTATTTTTGTTGGCCTTCTTTTACATCTTTTATGGCGCCTTTTGTCTGTTTCTTGGTAATAATTTCAATGCTTGTCTCTGGGGAAGGTTGCCTTGAAAACATAGAATTGGGAGTTTCTGCTTTTACCTCATAACTCTATAGGTTATTCTGTAAATACTTAAGTGGAATTTTAGTGTTTAATTTTCAAATGGCTGCAATTTGTCTCAAGGTGGCCCTATTGTCAAGAGTGTTTCTAAAGCAGAATAATACTTGAACACATTTGTGTTTTGCTAATTTGAGATTCATTCATCTCAATCTGGAGCACCATTATAATCGTGGTCACGAATTGGATTTCATCCTATAACTGACAACCGATTTCTATGGTTTTCAACTGGGATGAAATCCAGTGACTAAATACATGTTCATGTATAATTTTGACATCGAACCAAGATTGAGGATAATATATACATGTATATTTGAGTAAATTACTTTAATTGATTATAAGTTTTATAACAAGTCGAAATTAAAATTTCTGCAGGTCACTGGTATCACCTGGTTCTATGTATACTGCATGCCCTTTTGCGGTGTACTCGTAAGGAGGGGTCCTTCACTTTTTTCCCCCAAATATTGAACAGGATCTGGGCGTTTAATTTTCAACAAATAGTCGATGGGACAATGTTCCCTATAAGAGGTCTCTACTTTTGTCTGTGCTTGCAAAAATGTGTTTAGATTCGCTGACCTTTTTAATAAAGAAAACGGGGGGCTCGACCAGGTGCAGTTTACGGTACATTCACTATAGGTGTAAAAGTGAAATTCATCGTCGAAAGGGTTAAATTAAAAAAATACCGTAAGTCAATATTTTCAACTTGTGAATTTGCAGCGGGGGGAAAACGCCCTTTATTATCTGGAAATTCAATGGGGCATTCAGTCTGATTATCGGGTCGGAGTTAACTGGCTTTTTATTGCCACAACCATGTGCCCATATAGAGAGGTGTTGAAGTAAAAGCGTGTCCTCCTCCTCCTTTAAAAAGGTCGTTTAACCTGTGTCTAAATAACCCCCTGAGGGCCAATCTCGAAAAGCCATTATCGAAAATATAGGTTCTCAAATTCAGACAGATTCAGACAGAACTTGAGTCGAACAATCCTATTTTTAACAAATTTAAAATGGCCCTGTACTTTACTGAGTGCTTTTGTAGGCTACTAGGGTAATACTACGGACAGACTATGGAGTTAAAGGCCATTTAGCACTAAATGGCCTTTATCTTTTCTGCCTTTATCTTTAC
>JAQGCC010004999.1:0-12208 GCA_034698905.1 Xestoiulus laeticollis
AAAGTTGCAAATACCAGGGATACCACAATTGCAGTAAAACCTGGAAGGCAAACCAGTCATAACATCTCTAGACAAGGTTGGCTTAGTAATTATTCTAAACTCCTTGAACTCAGGAGACCCGAGTTGGAACCCCTCTCGGCTATCCTGGTTGTGATTTTTCACCTCCCATAATCACCCATATAGGCGGATGCCGGGATAGTGCTCCAAAAAGCAGCCACGACCGTATACTCTTCCCTTAAAAATCTGGCATTTTGCCCCCTCACCCTGCCACATGGCATATTCAATGCTGACTGTAGGGTAACGAATTGAATTGTATAGACAATAGGGTTTTACGTAGCAGAATGGAATTCAGTCACATGGAAGCAGGTGACTAAGATACTTGCTGAGCATCTGTTCATAAACCTGGTTTTAAATTTTATAAGGTAATGTGAGTAACCCTAGTCAAATGGAACACCATTTGCTTCAGCAATGAATCAAGGTTTGAGCTTGGAAATGCAATTAGTCTCACAAGGTTATCCGAACAAAGAAAGAAGTATTTCATCCCAAATGCATTAGGAACCACACATAAATGACACCAACAACTGAGGGGGGAGTGAAAATAATTGGCTAGTTGACTAGGGGTAGGTTGAGGTGTCAAGACTCAGATGATGTCAACAAGGAATTAAACCTTCTTCACACCAATGTTGATGTAGATTAACGGATGTGGATCAAGAAAACTTTCATGCTAATTCACACCTCAGAACTCAGTTAAACTGGTCACATGACCTATAGTATACAGGGCACAGTATACTAGGTCATGTGACTAGTTTAACCGAGTTCTGCGGTGTGAATTAACACGCAAAGGTTTTCTTGATCCACATCAGTTCTACATCAACATTGGTGTGAATCATGTGTAATGCATTTACTCCAAATATTTTCCGCAATGCATTGCACGTTTATATATTGCATTAATTTATAGCATGTATGATGGTGCTATATATAAGATCTGCCCATACATGTACTGCAGCTTGGAATTGGATAAACAGCACCATCATACATGCTCTAAATTAATGCAATGCATTGCGGAATATATTTGGAGTAAATGCACATATATATACATATATATATATATACGTGAATTGTTCAGGGAACTAAAAATTGTCACAGTATAATTCAGGAAATGCTGCATTTCTTAACTGGCGTTTACACACCTTTTTCTTAAAATCATAAACAATCTTCATATGACAAATTTTTCTGGCTGAAATATTTGATAAAACCAACTATAACTGGCATGTCCTAATTATATGTTTATTAAAAGCATACACAAATACAAATTGTATGTTGATTGCATGAGCAAGCATGAGTAATTCACTATAGTCAATTTGGATCCACACCTTAATTTCTATGACAAAACCTTATCCTATATCCTGAATTAACGAGCATGTCACCTAATTTAGCAGCTAGCAGATATGACTGCATGAAAGTGCACGTATTTTATAAAAAAGTTGCATTTGGCACATACAGTACATTACGGCGTGTGTTCAAGGTACAAAGGCTTCGATTAATGCGTGGCAACAATTGGCATGCAGTCTCACTTGCGATGAGCCCAGTGGAGGACAAGTGATAATAAACGTTGTTATCGACATCAGCACACCACAAAAAAGCGACAAACTCCATTGCGTGGGCCCTGTTCATTGCACCAAGCATCCACATGCCAACAGCACATCAGAGTAGTGAACGTGGGGGTGGTGGAGCAAAAAAGTAATGTTGAATCAATGCCTTCCAGGCCAACAAACACCTTGGTAGAGTATATCGTAGGTAAACACCGAACTAGGTCTCCGTTAAGCGCAACATCCTGGATGCAACAGGTTAGACAATGGCAAATAATAAAGAGTAAAGAAACAAAGATCAAGAAATCGAACTTCTTATCGAAAAGCTAACAACTGAGGAGCAGGTACTAGATCCAAAAAAAAGGCCATGGCACTAGTACTGTCAAGTTTTAAAATGGTAAAGCCTGGTTAAGGGGTTGCACAAGAATGACATCATTACCCCCACATATTATACATTATGCATAATGTTAAACATCATCAAATAAAATTATTTCGCTAATGATAACAAAAAATTCAAATGAAAAGGGTCGATCATAGAGAACATTTATGAGATTATATGAGACAGGAACTTTCTTATGAGACCAATGATACTTGCTAATAAGACTAGTGAGACACCAATTTGACACCAGTTTGCATTACCAACTTTATTCCTGTTTCCACCTAACGATAAAAACACCTCACCCCTTAACCCTGATAAGACACTGATAACAGAACCGTTTCCAGCCTCCGCCATTTTTCACGTGCATACCTCCACTCATTGCAGAATAAAAAAAACTATATCTACACAGACATGTATAAAATATTTTGAACGCAAATTCATAATGTCGTACAGGAGATAACCTCTGTAACAGCTTGATCACCGATTACTGGAATTCAATGACAAATGTTGTCGGGTAATCAGAGCGATGGTGTAACAGCCTGGTGGAATAACCATTTTTTAACGTTACTATTTTCGTGCTTATATGCTGGGACACAAAATACATAAATCATCAAAGAAACACCACTTACATGGTCTATTAAAGTGCATTTCTGAGATGCAGTATATGAAAATGCAATTACACAAACCACGAAATACAACTCCCTTTCACGAGTACTGGTATACGTTAGAATACATACACGCATATGAGGTAATGTTAAAATAGACCCAAAACTTTATGCCCTTATAATCAATATGAATGAGGTAATGCCGGATTACAAAAAACTGTTAGAATTATTTCCACTAAAGTGGCTTATCAGTTTTATTTTCTTAGATTGTGGGCCAACATCGATAATGCTTTAAACGTAAACACTGGAGATAAGATGATTGGTACATCAATACAGCATGACCAAAAAAAGCCTTGTATTATAAAGAGTAGAATAGAACTTTGTAGACTTTCCCACGGTGTTGGCATAACAGAAATGTCTGTCATATCAGCTGAACTCAATTCCGTACAAGTATTTCGTTTGAAATTCGCGGGATAAATGGCAGAATATGAAGTAATGTGTGCAAAGCCATGTAGTGTAAATAGATAATAACATGCCATCCAATCATGATTGTCCTCACACGCATATTTACCAATGCTAAAGAGGCAACGTTACATGTATAGCAGTGTGGGAAATTCAAACTTTAGAAACAGTGTTGCCATCGCGTCCTTTTTGTGAACAAATAAAATGAATTGTGGGAACTGAACACAAGAAATTCAAAGAAATTCACAGAAAAGTTCACAGGAATTCACAGGAAAGTTCACAAAAAGACTCCAAAGCCTTAAAAGAAATGAGAATAACGTAAAATATTTTACAAAGAAGCACACGTTGTACAGTTGGACATGTCACTTTAAGTAGTTTCATTAAAATTCTTCCAGTTCTATACATACTGCAATACCAACGTCAACCACAAATTGCAAAAGTCAACTTTGACCATTTCCATCACAAGATGATAAAATTTGTAACGAATGACAAAGTGGACAACATTCATTCATAATCATTAAACTTACCGTATCTGTGATTCGGATAAACGATTTTGGACGGCTTTAAAAATTTTCGATTAAGATTTTGAACTGGTTTTCCATAGAATCACAAAAGCTGATAAGCTTTTTGTTGAAGTTTTCGCTGTTCAACTGTTCCAGTTGTAAGGACAGTTCCTCAATAGCCAAGAGCTGTTATTTCCAGAAATTGCATTGCGTGTGCCAGAGAAGAAGTTAAAGAATTGCTGAAGTAGCGAATGATTCATGTTCAACAACAGCTTCATAGATCAATTTATTTATTAAAGTAACTCTTTCGACATTCTGAAATAAATCAAGATGAAATACAATACTTTTCACACTAGAAGAGTGTAAGAAAAACTGAGCATTTATGAAATGAAAAATAATTTCCTGCACATTATCACATTTCTAAGAGGATATGATGGCATGACTACATATACTGTATACTGTATATCTGACCATGCAAGAATAAAAATTCATGACAGACAGATGAATGCCATCTTTTTTTTCTCAAAAAAGCTAGTTATTTTATAACCTAGTTTTGATATTTAAAACCTTTTCACTCAGAGACAATGTAAGAATTCTAGCAAGAAATAAAAATGTATCCTGTCGTACAACTAGAAGTCCCCCGAGAGAAGTTTTGAAAGGCAAAAAGTTACTGAAGAATAGACGTTATGCAAAAATAAGTCACCACTCAGGTTTAGCTTCTGAGAAGATAGGTATATAGACTGCTACACTTTAGTTTGTATTTGTTTAGCACAAATCGACTGAAGTTTTATTGGTCCATACTGATTGACCAAAAATGTTTTTTAAACTGGTTAAACGTACTGAAAACTCAAATTGCTCAATCGAGCGAAATGACGTAACGTCCATTAAAGGACCACTGAGCTAATCCTCCACAATCGTCACTTTGGTCTCCAGAACAGTGTCCTCCAGGCCGTTATTGGCCCGATGTGACCTAATCGAATTTTCGCGGGTGTACACCATCACAGGCACTGGTGATCCATCTTCCGCGGGTAAGATGGGAGATAGGACCCTGACCGCGCACCCGTAGCAACCCGTGAACACCTCTTTGAACTCCTTGCGGAAGTTATCGTTGAGCCAGCCGTAGAGGAGTGGGTTGGAGCACGCAGAACTCATGCCAACCACGTGACAGCTGGCAAACACGATTCGAAAAGCAGTACCATCGCTAGGAAAGGAATAGTACCAGTCGGTGATGAGGTTAAAGCAGTTGAGGGGCAGCCAACTGATGATGAAGATGAGGGCGATGCTGACCAGCAGCAGATTGGTTCTCCTCATGCGCTGCTGGTCCGAGTCCCTTGTCTGGCAGCGTCCCCTAGCTGACATTCGGTTGTGTAGTCGGCGACAGATACGTGTGTAGGCAATGCTGAGGACGGCAATGGGCAGTACGTACTGGAACACAATGGAGGCAATGGAATAGTAGGCGCGCCCGTGATCCACTGGCCATTCCTCGTAGCAGAACTTGACGTACTCCAGCTGGGGGAGGCCGACGTGGTGTTGGTCCAGAGTGCGGAAGACAAAGAGGGGTAGGGCCATGAGAAAGGCCAGGGTCCATACGGCGGACAGGGCTGCCACGGTTCCCAGTCGTTTGGTCCACTCTTGGGTGGGGTAGAGGATGACGTTGTAGCGGTCCAAAGCGATGGCAGTGATGCTCATGGTGGACACAAAGATGCTGGTGGCCTGTAGGGCACTCACCATCTTGCACATAAACTCACCCAACGGCCACACCTTCAGGAGGATCTCTGCCAGGGTGAAAGGCATGGTGAAGAGGCACAGCAGAAGGTCCGACACGGCCAGGTTGATGACGAAGACATTGCGAGCGGTGCGCATCTGGGGCTTCCGGGCTACCACTAGGCATACAAGGCCATTGCCCACAGCACCCGTCAGGATGAGTGCAGAATAGGTTGTGACCAGGGCTGCGAAGACCTCGTCGCTTACTGCCCGATTTTTCAGGTACTGCAGGAGGTTGTCGACATAGGACAAGTTGTGCAGGTACTCCTGGTACCACTCGTGGGTTAGGAGTGAGTCGTTGAAGGGTGGGTAGTAGTCGACCTCAGCGCTATCCATCAGCGCTACCATGTCGCTCACTTGGGGAAAGGGACGTGGGGTGATGGTACCCTGTGGGGGTCGAAGGGCATTGGGGGAAGTCATCGGAGGATGGGTTCAGGGTGGGAAGGGGGTGAGAAAAAGCATACAACATTCAAGTTAGCAATACCGCGGAAGGATTCTTTTCTTGACATTCCTTCTTCAGGATTATTTATTTGATAAGGCATAGATCAAATTAACAACAACAACAAACATGGCTTTAAGAGGTCCAGCCATTCTATGAAGAACAAGAATCCTTGCTTCTTGAGTAATGGGTGTAATCGAGGGAATAAGTGCGGTGGTAGGAGAATCTGAATTGCAGAAGCCATGGCTGGACAATTTTGTTTTTGAAAATGCCAATGCATGTTGTGGCAAACGAGAGCTAGGTGAAAGGAAAAATATTTAAATAATGACCATCCGAAATAATTTAAAATATGTCATTCAGCTGATTGGGATACATTGGGACAGAAATGTTAAAGTTGGAGAAAATGACCTTATGCAGAATGGCGCATCAATAGCCATTCATTGATGGTGAAATGTTCAAATACTTTTGTCCAATAAGCGACAGAAGTTTTAGCTGAACATCTCAACTACTTGCACATTTCAACCATGCCTAAAAATCGATATCAGCAATTCGAAATCTGAATTTTGACTCGATGAATCCCATCGCAGGGAACGTTGGAAAACACCATTGTTGATCAGAAAAATGTCCGATTTTGAAGTTGGCAAATTCTTGTCAAAAAAGAATTGATTCCGATATCTTTGGAAGGGCATTCAGAATGAAGAATAGTAAGCCCTTAAAGTTAAAAAAAATTATTTGGTAGTAAAACCAAAATTGCCACACATTTTTGAACCGATATATCCTCTGGTACTTGTCATAAAGCAGTTCGCTTACAAATTGATCGAAACATTGATCGAATATGCAAATCGGAGTATACTAGGATTCGTAGTTTCCATGAAAACCATAGTTAACCTTAGGGGTTCTTTAATGGATTTATCATAGAAATCAACAAACACGAATTTACATGATCACTTCTGCCGTGGGAACTATAATGCAAAAGGAAACGTTGTTCCCTTCCACTTCTTAATAAAATAAAAATCATTATAAAAACGGTATCTTGCCAATAATCCGATTTTATATGTCTGCAACTCTGCAATGCAACTCTCAATATGCTTCCAAAATAGTGGTTTCCCTGGCAGCAAGCAGCATGCATGCATGCGGTAACAATAACACTGAAGAAATTTAGTCTTAAATGCCAAATTTCTTACATTCCTTAGTAATGTGCATCAGCATAGATAACATCCAACTAAAAAAATGTTTTTCCAATTTCTTAACAGTCCTGAAGAACATCGAATCGATTAAAAAGACCTCCTGGTAATAAGGCAAAAATATCTCGAGAAACTAAAGTTCGAGATAGATAAATAACATTGATTGTTAGTTTCTTACGCTAGTTTTATTTATGCTGTTATATTTATGGACATTCATGTACATGCATACCTATCTTATGTATATTAGCCTCCTTTTCCACTTGAATTACGTTGCCTGCACTTGCCAATAGAATTGAAATAATCAGCAAAATCATATGGAAAATTTTTATAATTAACTATAATACATGTATTAATATTTTTGCATCGAACGATTTACATTAACCAAATCACATTCTATCGTGATATTTGCATATTAACTACTTTTCCGCTGTCGTAATTAATGATTCCAAATAGAAGTTAATGAAGTGTCACATATAATTGAGAAGATATCGACCAAATAGAACAATAAGCAAAATATAGCCCACATCTCATCATGCGCAATTATAGGGAATTGCAATATTTTGACACATTCTGCAGTAGCATTTATACTGTTCACAGTAACAAAAATGCTTATTTTTTGAGTTTTTATTTTATACGCCTTATCTATACTTAACGTTATAACTATATTAGGCATTTTCATTACAGAACAAATGTTGCCATTTCTCTATAATTCATAAAACAATATGTACAGGAATGTGTATTAATGATAGGGCCGATGTGAAAATTGACTTTAAAAAAGCAATTTTGAAGCTCCGAGTGGGAAATATTTCCATGTTCAGTAAACCATTAAAGCAGAAAATCGTTAAACTATCCTATAAATAAACTAAGAATTAGAGTATATTGCATATTGTGGAGCCATCTATGGTTTTACTACATCCAATACAGGAGTCATGCAGCGTTTCAGTATTAAACTAGATATTAAAGTGCATTTCGTTCACGTCTAATATACTGTATTACAAACATTAACTAAGATATTACCAGTACTTTTTACATTTATTTTATTATAACTGCACTGCACGAGGCATGCCTCAACCAAATACTTTGTAATTGTATTTGGAAAAATTGTTGTCTTTAGTGCATTTATAAAATAACATTTTATGAGTCAGTTTTTATGTAAAATTGTAATATTTATACTATATATAATATTTTATATGTATTCCATTGAAGCTACGCATTCAATGCCTACGACATGTACATGTAAATGCAATGCATGAAATTAAAGTTTCAAACTGATTTATTAAGAAATAAAATTTACTTGCAAGGATGCATTTTCAAGGGGTTGAGACAAGAAATTTTGTAATACTCTGTATGCACATCCTTTTAGTACGAGAAATGTGCTCAAATGCTCAGGTATCGTGAAAATGACGCAATAAAAAAGGACATAAAACAAAATCGCATTACTATAACGTGGGAAAAATTTAGAAATATGCCAGATGTTCAATAGTGTGCCAGTTGTATGATACTTGTATCATTAATTCCTGATGGCGTAAAAACAGGAACCCAGCTTCCGTAAATATCATTTGGCACTTAATTAGCTAGCTATCAGCAGTTTTTTTTTTCTTCATTAACATTAAACAGCATTACGTTTGCATCTTTGCACCAAAAGAAAATTGCGGAGAAATCCTTGATGATATCGATCAATTTGCATCCCACATGCATGCATTAAGTGCATATGAAATTTTTCTAGCATAAATGCTAAAATTTACCAAACATGCAATTTCCATTAGTAATTTTGCGCAAACGTCCATTTTAAGAGCTAAAGTTGAAATAAGATGAAGATTTTGAAACCAAAACTGATGAACAACGAATCCTACACTAAACAGATTCCCATTAGACGTCAACAGGCTTTTAAATCAAATAACATCCAATGGGGATTGTTTCATTTGGAAATGTTTAAAAAAAAAAATGCAATTGCAAACGTAAGAATGTTTCGTGAGAAGATGTAATCTCAGCTTCAGGTCATATAATCAATTCGTTTATAAAACGGAAATTGGATTTGTACCATCAGTCGATGCCATCTAATGACTCATGATATGGCTTTGGCTCATTGGCCGATTTAAATCAAGCAGCTGATAAAACGGCTTTATTCTCGCTTTAACGACCGATAATAACGTTCTTGATTTTTTCCGCTTCACACAGATTTACCAGCAAAACTCAATCCAAAGTGCTTTGAAATCCATTCCAGTTTTTTATGATTTTCTATCATTGCAATAACCAGAAGTGTCAAAATCATTGTTGGAAAAAACTGAATAACAGAAAGTGGCGTTATTCAATAGGGCTATTATTAAAAAGATGTTATTATAAAGATGATATTATAAAGTATGTTACGACTTTTATAAATGAAAAACTCGTAGAAGGCATAGAAACAATTTTGAGTTATAGTTGCACCTCATATGTAAAGATTCCATTTCAACTCATGGCAGGGATCATTCTCAACCAAATTTGATAGGAAAAATATTCAAGAATTTGCAAAACCATGTTACCCAAAAAAAAATTATATTTTTTGGTTTTCAAAATGTAATGCCACCTTATGTAAAAATCGTATAACGCATTATAATAGTTCAATGGGAAATCGATTTTATATACACAGTTTTTCAATGTTTAATGTACAAAAATGCTTTTTTAAGAATCTTAGCGTCGACTTATATTTGGAGAAACCCTAAATCTCCAATCATCTCATGTGATGGAAGCAAACGAAGACATTTCAGAAAGTATGCATAATTATATATGAAATGACAAAACCATTTATAAAAATGTGTGCTTTAGTAAAACCACAAAAGTGAGCAAGTTTCGATCAATATTCCAATTTAAGAAAGTGATAATGAAAAAAAAATGTCAGAAACACGATTCGTGGAAGCAATGCACAAATGCAAAAACTTATCAAGACAGGTATATACATGTATACAGCATGTCTTTTATTGAAACGGATATTATACTTCTCAAAGTTGGTACTGCTTTGAAATTAATTTGACAATTATGTATTTGTATTGAAGATTAATAAGGGAAGACAATCTTAAATTGGCATACACTAAGATTACATACGATTAAATGCAAATCTGGTCAGGAACAGGGCATAATTAACATCTGCAATACTTTGTAATTCGAAAAGTTGACAAATGTATTGTTCAAGAATTTTGTCCAAAGTAAAGGCAAGAAGATCAAAGATGGTTGTTGGCAGAAGGAAGCCTTGCCACTTAGCACGTAATGATGTGAAAACTGTCCATTTACAGACTAGAAGAATGTGCAAGCAATAATGTATTTCAAACTTGAACAATGATGAGAAAGACTAGGAAAAAGGATGTCATGGAAACATGTGTTCTAAGGCGGAAACAGTCTTGATCCAACGATTCTGCAAATTGCTCTCCTCCTTTCTAATAAGACATATGTAGCGTAAATTATCCAATAGGGTTCCCCAAATCCCAAGAAACAAACTCTTTATCGATTAAGAATATTATTCCAGTGCACATATTACAATATTACATTTCGTAATTGCATTGGTGCAACGTGTGTCGTTTTTCATCAAACGTTAAAATGGTTTCAATTATATGAACAACTCTCAAGTGATTTCCAACTATAAAACATGTCACTGAACTTTCGTGTTTAAGGATAAACTCGGTTTAAGGATAGAACTATACGCCAGCTTTAAAACATATTTGGTAACCCAAACTTAACTTTGCTTTCGCTATCCTGCTAGACTGTTTATTTGATGCAATCAGCAATATTCAATATCAATACCGAATGGCCTGCTGGGAAATTTCAGTGATATGTAACTTTTAATTTAACATGAGTTGCGAGGATTTAAAAACTGTGATTTTCAGATTTCTGTACATTTGTAATCTAAATTACACATACGTATGCTAATTAACAATTGATATTTTTTTTTTATTTTTAAAACAAGTTTAAACTATTGAGTAATATGTAATTATGTAATGTATATCAGTGCAAGTTCTTTGTGAACTATGGAAGCAAATAGATGTACAACTATGGTGAATAATTTAGATTTCAATTTCAATCCAGTCTAAAATTTCATTTAAATGGTTGCATACACTAAATAATGTATGTTTGAATTTTTAAAAATGACTTTAATTGAATGTTGAATTTTATTGTTGATTTTAATTTTAATGTTGAAATTAATTGATTTTTTTTTATCAGTGCACTGTCAAAAGAAATCTTTCTAACAAGCATTATTTACTGCATTGTTGTAACACTATTTCTTTGCCAAATAAATTGCTTTCTTAGCTTTTCAAACTATATACAGATAATTCAGTACATGTACCTAGGATTAGGTGAGTGCTCTATAAAAAAACTCACTAAGACTAAAGAAAACGTTCATATAATCCAGATTCATTGTTCTTATTTTTTAAATTAATTACAAACAGCTACCAGATAAACACGGATTAGTTTTTTTGCAGTGAAAGAAGGGACAACAACCTACACATTTTTATTAGGGTTTCCATATTGCAGAAAAACATTGCACAATAGATCATGCCTGAATTAATAATGTAAAATATTAAACGTCCTATGAGTTTTCATTTTAAGTTTATGATTGCAACTAGAATATATTTCCATAATAAATGTTCCACTAATACTTATCTAATTACAAAATTCTTATGAAACGGTGTCAAAAATATGGATTTGCGAGATAAAATAAAAATATAACTATTTTCACTACAAACAAGTAGGCCTACAAAAAAAGAATGATATCTTTTGCAGACAACCCAGTTATTGAAAGATGTGGCAAGATTGAATCTGTCATGTTAATTGAAGTCGTGTTTACATTGCATATAGTTAATTAAGCAATCGCTAAGTAAACCTTGGTGTTTCGAATAAATATGACTTCATTATAGCCGAAAATGTACGGCTTGAAGATGAAAATGTTAACTAACCAGATATTAAAGTCAATATTAGGTCAACATTTTGCACGACAACCTTGTTGTAATAAATGATTAAACTTTCCCCCAAGTTGGATATTTTCTAATAATTTAATTTTTCATTCTGCAAATTAACGCAAATACCGACACAGCAAAATGCCCCACTATACCATAGCCGTTTCCTTCAAGTTTCACTTGGAATAGTTTAGTTTGACATGTAAATTGGACATTATGCAAAACTCCGTCACGTACGGCTTAAAGTGACATCTGACGTTCCTTTAAAGTTAAGGTTCACTTATATGCCGACTTCATATCGGATACATTTAGAATGAATATTTTCAAAGAAAACTATCTTTAGAACACGTAGCCTAGA
>JAQGCC010005000.1:0-12207 GCA_034698905.1 Xestoiulus laeticollis
TAAAATAATGATTTCAGGGGGGTAGCAAAGTTTTAAATTTGTAAAAATTCGATTTCACATACGTATACATCCATATGTTAATTTGAATCTTATTAGGCCTATCTCGTTAACGAAGATACGTTGCTTCACTGGGCAAGAGATAATTGAATTTTGCGAATTTCCTTTCATGCAAATTGGCCTCATATAGACCTAGGCTTGTAGAAGGGCTAGAGGAGGCAATGTGAAATGGGTTGATATTTCCTGAAATTTCACGCCTGTTTGTACAGTTGTAGTTATTTGCGTTAAGCAGCCATTTTATATGCACAAGTAAATGTGTGTATTCTTTGTGGTGTGCATAAAATATAACTGCATATGTCGAGGTGAATGCCGCAATAAACTATACAGTAAATTGCGAATTTTTCTTTGCGACATAATTTGTTACGCATCGTTCCTTATGTTTATTACATGTATAAGTTTTTGCCATTAATTGACATCGAAAAATGCGCACACTCGTCTAGACATTAAAGAGTCCCAAACGTGCTGCACCAGCTTTCACGTGCTAGGGCCATTGTTCTTTTCCATCATTTGTAAGCGTTTTAACAAGTGGGTAACAAAACTATTAAGCCTTGAATGCATCAACCAATACGGGGTCAGTAGCTATTGTTGTATGTTTTGCCAAGCATAATGCATCATGGCGGGGTATTATAAGCTTATTTCATCTGGTGGGGAATGCTATAAAGGTATCGTAAATAAAACAAATTTTTAGAAGTAAATGCAATTGCTATAGGTCAAAGGGTATAAAGCATAAAGTGTGTATGAATAACGGAAACATGAAATATGGTCCCATTATATTCATGGATGTGGTTGGCTTCTGCTTATATGGTGTCATACATTATATGCATATTCGGTTTTTGCTTTAGACCTATAGCTCAGTGGTCCCACTATCATAAATTAATATATTCTTACCACATCCTAAGCTTTGAACGCTCGTTTGGCATTTCTTTACTACAGATTTCCATAAAACGGGACAATTTTTAAAAATAAATTATTGCAATTGTACATTCAAATTGAGGACTATATTCAGTTATCTGAATTAACCTCAATCACATTCCTAATTATACGAATTTGCAGAAGTTGTAAGTAAAAGTATACGGGTGCATATATGTAGACAATTAAGCTAATTAGAGAAATGTCAGATTTTAATTGTTGCAGTCTACATTCTATGGTAAATGCAGCGATATCTTAGTCCACTTACTAACACGTTTCGACGTATATTTCCCATGGATTATAAACTTTATGGATGCTATAAATTATTTACAATACATGTTATACTTGTCTTGGACATTTAAAAAAAACTCTCTAGAATGAGCAAATGGCATCAATCACATGGCTTCGATACTTGAAAGTTTTGTAGGTCAGTCGAGGAAATTTTTTGTTGCTGTGAACTCTAGTGTAAAGAGTTTTTGATAGGCATGGGCGAGCTGATACCATACTTGGCCATTTCTGAAGACTTCATTACATGACTTGTTTCCCTTGAAGAAACATTTTCGCTCATTAGTACCTTTTAGATAATGATGCGAACGATTTATAGACAATTACACTGGACTTGTTTTGAAGGGCTTAATTTTGAACGTTTGCCTTGTACAATTTAGGTCACTTCATACATGTATTGTATATCTCTGGAAGAAGTTGTGAGAACTTATGTGTGGCTGTCATACGAAAACGTGTGACTTCTTGGTGGCGATTTCTACATTGTGCCATTGTTGGGACTGATAATGTCAGACATTATATTGACATACTGCTGTCATAGCTGCTATGACAAAGACGTCTGGATTCTTGATTACGGAAGTGCAGACAAGTTCTTGTTTTGTCAACACGACACAAACAGAAACGCCTCCCAATGTCCCAGGTTACCCCACATAGCAGCGTAACTTTGGGGCAAGCTCTTTCTTTTAACTAATATGCAGATTTTACACATTATATTATTCTCTAATACTTGACTCTTTAGTAATAACCATAATTGAAGCTGTTTCTAGGTTTTATTAACTGCTCGAACTTCCTGGTTGTTTTCGATTTTGTACCATTTCCGCAGCTTTAGCACATGAAATTGACTAACATGTAGTATTAATAAAATACCAGCAGAAATAACAGGGCCGAATCTCTTCTGGAATTTGGAATAATAGTAACAAAAACATTACAGGCATATTTTTTCTCTATTGAAAAACTATTGGGAACACTGTCCCAATGCACCCCAATAGTGGTCATCCCAACATGCCCCATTTACATGCAATGACGCTTTTAAATTCCAATGGGTACATTAATCCGAAACTTATAACTGACTACATTTGCTTTATTTTAAGGCTAACACAGTGCCTAACTTATGTGTATACTATTAACACCATACAAGTAGTTTAATATTTTAAAACAAATT
The DNA here is from genome assembly GCA_034698905.1 of Xestoiulus laeticollis. Classification (NCBI taxonomy): domain Eukaryota; kingdom Metazoa; phylum Arthropoda; class Diplopoda; order Julida; family Julidae; genus Xestoiulus; species Xestoiulus laeticollis. The sequence goes on from JAQGCC010005000.1 coordinate 2,411, forward strand.
ATTTAAGTATTTTACACTGCAGAATGTAACTTTGATGTCCAAAAAAGCATATAATCGTTCATAGCAATCATCTCGTGTCTTAAATTTCAATGTGAATGATGTAAGAGGACGATTCCGTGATACTCTCAAGCCTATAGGTCCTAAAACATCACTGTCCCGCATTACCCCATGTCCAAAACTTCCCCACTCGCCCCTATACATGACAACGTCCATTAAAAAAGGGAGAATGAAAGCCTCGCTTAATTTATGCAGCGAAAGAATAATGAATTATGTAAAAAAAAAAGTTGACGCAGAGTTGACCACACATTCTTCTATTCATATCCATGTCTCGAAATCTTTTGTGTTTCGTCGCTCGGTCATGGGCATGCAGATCAGTCTTTTGGCTATAGTGATGTCGACTCTTTTTCGAGTTGGCAGATATAATTAAAACGGTGGCTGGAGGAATGCTGCAAGGATTGAATCCGGACTGCGAACGCTCGACGCTTGTTAGCCTGATTCATTGTGAGTGGTGCCCCCCATCGGGAAATCCTCAGCCGAGTTGACTGACCTTCCCGATCGCATGCCTAAGCAACCACTCAGGGTCGTTCAGCAGTCTATGGGTTCCTCATTTCGTATGCATATGTGGATGGGAATACAGTCGCCACAGCCATAATCGATTACTGTCAGCCTGCCAAGATAATCGGACAACTTTTGGTCTTCTTGCGTGGACAATGCTTCCAGAATTTCCAGAACCAACTTGACCACGGTTGCTGGAAGGGACATTGAAGGGGTGAAAACTGAAACGATATTGTTGAGATTCAGAGCTCTGGGGATACCTATAATAGTTGATCTGGAGCATGGCTAGTTGATCTTCTCAACGTTTTTCAATGTGCCACTCTGCGTATTGCAAAAGATATGGCCTGCTTGCTTGGACAATTATGCTTCCAGAATTTTCAGAATTATTATAAGGGTGAAAACTGAAACGAAATTTTCAGATCCAGAGCTCTGTGGATGCCTAATAGGGGGATTTGGAGCATGGACATGTTACTATATATATAGTATTCTCAACGCTTTTCAATGTGCCATTCTGTGTATAGCAAAAGTTGGTTGGCCTTGGTAGGTGCATGTTCCACCTTGTCATTAGACAGAATGTGAAAGGCCCATTACTATATACATTAACATTGACCCAATAGGATGGCTCTAGAATGTTTTAGATAATTTTCTGCAGCATTCAGGTGGCGCCACAAGTTGTTGATAACCTATATGCACCAAAGACACATTTGACTGCAGAAGGCGCTGAAAATCGTGGGTGGTAACGAGGTATAGTGGCAGCTTCGTTGACAAATGTGTAGGGAGAGTTGAAAAGTATGTCTGCACATAGCCAAATGTATCACATTTGCGTTATCCCATTAGGGAGATTGCGCCGCCCGCTAAAAAGTACTTACCGTATCGCTATTGTAGAGTTAGCGTTAACGACGCATGCGTGGCATGACGTCGAAAGTGTTATACAGTGCTGTCCCTATTAAGTGCTCCCTATTAAGGCACGTAATGGGCTGATTAATTTGACTTAGCACGGTATCCATTGGGGGTGAGAGTAGACATTCGTTCAATCACGAATTATTATTTTTTTATATGTGACGTCATCTAATCCGAAATGCTTCATGTTATGTTTTTCTGATGGTCTAACCATCATGGCAGGGTCCAGCTTGGGGCACCCTGTACACTTTGTACCTTCTTCGCACACCTACAGTCCCCCTAGAAGAGATTATCTAGACGTTTACGGTTTTTGTTGTGATGCATTCCACCTAGATTCTCCCTCGTCTTTTTCCCCCCCTTGTCTCAACAGGACCTCTTAAGACATTAAACTTACTCCCCCACTTCTAAAATTTGTTTACTTTTGGTCGAATACTTTAAATTCAAAGGATTTTTCTCAATAGACGCGTTGTTGACGTTAAACTGCGCACACTCCACTTTACCTTTATTCATTATGAATAAGAACATCTGTAGACGTGAATGAGATACAAAAAAAAAGTTAATTAGGAGAACCGATTTTACAGCTTTCGAATAATGTATATGATATCATAATATATAGGCCTGTACGCGTCGGTACAAAAACAGCACTTAAAATAATGGACTTTTTTAATCATTATCAGATGTAATTATTAAATGGGGGGAAATTTTCTAATAAAAAAAAAAATGGCGATTGTGGATTCGGTACCCTAGTAATTGCTTCCTTTAGTCATGCAGTTATTTTAGGATCAATGGCTGCATTTGCATTTGAAAAACATTTTTGCTAAATGGATTTTTGCTGTTTTTGATAGTTTAATGGCTGCCGATGTTTAATGATCGGAATTTTGACCAACAAATCGCATATCTATTACGTCTGAAAGTGTGTTAATGGCCACCTGCAAGGTAAATTTATGTAACCAGACCGTCGTGGTCTACCTTTTTTCTATGATAACAACGCCTTAACACCGTATTTCATAATTATCAAAACCGTTTTCTCCACATGCATTATCAGGGCAATTTGATATTACATTATTCCTAAAAATAGGCGCAGTAACAACAGAATTTTTTTTTCAAAAAAAAAATCTTCATCAATTGAGCATATAGTAAATTTTCTATTTTTCTAGCGTTATAAATATCAACTCGAATGTCATTTTCTTGTTTTGTCGTCTTTTTAAAGAGTCGTTTCACGTTTTTGCACGGTTTGTATATATGAAAAATTCGAATGGGTTTTCTTGAATCTCTTCCTTAGCATATGTATACGTGTATGCAGGTATAAAGCCAGGTTTAATGTATTTTATTACCTCTTTATGGCAAGAGTAAAAATTGTTAATATTATATCGCGAGTAGTTAGTGAATGAATTTGAAATTTATGAAATATAAATAATGCCCATCGAGTTTATAAAGTCATGGGTTTACATTGTACATGACATCGAATTTCTGTATTCATTTTCCTGGTTCAGTGACTTAAACTTGCTTAGGGAGTTGTACATACGGTTAAAAAGATGCGCGTTTTCAGACCCTTTGGTATGTTGACTACGCCCCCTATAAATAGTTTTTTTACTGAAATAAGTGAAAGGGGCATACATGTACATGCTCTCGGCTACACTATACCGACATACTGCAGTTGTACTGAACTAAAGGAAATGGTTTTGTCATGCAAAATTCGGTCATTTTACATGCAATATTAATTAGGTTAATTTATAGTTTTGTATTTGTGTGGCCAAAAAGTTTGGAAAAATGCATACTTGTTAAAAAATAGTATGTAATTGTGCACTCAGAATTTACACATTTTTTGACATTTTTCCAAAAAGCTTACTTTGACCTGTGACATCATTGTGAAAGAGAAATGCACCATGTTTTCATCAGCAGTTTGGTCCTATATTGTTTCTGAATTTTGGGCGGGTTTTGTAGTTAATTTACTGTAAGGGCCTAATAGAGACTTAATTGTGATACCTTTACTTTCACTCTATACACAATGGATTGCTTAAATCCTTATTGAAGAGAGATTGACGTTTGACCTGGTATTTTGGAGTTGTCGTGTATATTCTTGAATTTGTATATATACACTGAGCTATAGTTGTGGCAATACTTAGACTTTGCACACCCCTCACACCTGAGGTAAAGGAGGCCCTAAGGGAATGGTATATTGTTTAAAATAAACCTTACATTAATTGTTTTGCACATTGCGTTCAAAAGGCAGCAGGATACATGCATGTGACAGCATCATGGCTGTCACAAAAAAAGTCAAGCAATATGATTGCCACTTGCCAGGTAATCTTGGTCAGCGCTTAAAATACAAAGGGTAAGGGACGAAAAAGAGACCCCTCACGTTTTTTTTAAAATTTTTTTAAAGATAAATTTTCCTTATATGAGAATGGACAGTGTTTTTCAACCTCTAACAGAAAACTGTTGAGAAATAAGTACCAAACGAGTATAAAAACGCTATAATTTTCTTTAGGAAGAAGGGTCTCCTAACAACCCCCTTCCATTCCCTGCATGTATCTTGTTGGGGGTATTCCATCAAACTACTTGACGAGATTATCTTTTTCATGAGGAACCCCACCCCTGCTTTAAAAAAAAACTGTTCCTCCCTTGAAATACTAGGTAGGCCTCTTTCGTCGAAATACATTGTAGAATACCCAATTGTGACGCTTCCAAGATGGCCACCTCTGTATTGGCAACATTGGTTGTTCTTTTTTTAAGAGAACTTTTACGAATATATCCATTCCAAGTCCATTGAAGGCAAAAAGGTGGACGCCCCATATCAATAACAAAAATGCGTATCTGTAACAAGCGTATCCATTGTTCTGTCCACCCCTTGAATGATGCATATATGGGTCTTAAGTTAATTTTGAAAGATGGCGCCATCTGCATGTCTGTACAAATGCTAATGTCCGTTCAACTTGAATATTTCTTTTCCGTTTGCTTGTGGCTAGACTTCTTACCTCACCTGGTCCACCTGCAATGGTGTACTTATTTTATGCGTGTCGGTTAATATTTTTGGTTTTATCACAGAAAAAAAAGGTGTAACACCGTAGTTGTTGTTGTTGGCTGCAAGAAGTAGCGTTTTTGGAATGGTGCCCAAACAGGATGTTGTCCGTGCCCCTGCATGACTTTTTACATCTGCCATAAATTTGTCTTTTTTTTTACCTTTTTGTTTTTAGTAATTCCCGTTTAAGTTTACGCAAACAAGTTGCAATTTCATTCATGCTGGGCTAAAAGAGTTGTAACTCTTATATCAAGGAGAAAGGACCCACCACCTTGGGTGAAAAACGGCTGACGTTTCGTTTTACAAAAGGGTACCGCTTGCCTGCAGGTTAAAAAACCCTATCCAGATTTTTTGGTAATTTTGAGAAGACGTCCAACTAATGAGAATTCAAAAGGTACCGTTCCAAGGACCACCTATATTATTATGGCAAGGAGGCATGGCTCCATTGATGTTTTTGTCCCAATTTCACCGGACGAGAATAAAGGCTATAAAACCTAACCACGTTTAGAAACAAATTATTTTAAGTGGGGATTGTTTGTCGGGCCCCACGTTTTTTTTCTGGGCCCTTATTAGTGCCTCGGTGCGAAATTGTTGCAGTCAATTCACGATGAAATGCAAAAGGTGGGAAATAGGAGAGTTTGGACCGGGTTCGTCTGATGTAGCGCCCCATAGCGGGGATTATATGCTGGTGTGATATAGGGGGCATGCTTAAATGGGGTCATACGGTATTAGTGACCTCTCTCTGCTGGACCTTTTCTAGATTTTAACTGGGATTATCCTCTCTTAATCTTTTACTGTCTTGCATTTTTTTCTCTCTATCTATCTTTCTACCTTTCACGCCACCTATTGCTACGTGCTGTCCTATGAGGGGAGGGATTCGACTTTTGTCTTCTTTGATATGCTCAAATCAACTTCCTTAGGGCACTTCGGGGTTTAGGTCCGCTGTGCTAATGTGTTGTTTCGGAATGTTTCCCCCAGGGTAATTTGCTCCTAAATTGATTAGAGTGATGGCTGGGATGAATTTCATTTAATTCTCATCCATTCGCCTTACTCAATGGACCTTTGAGGTCAGTGAACCAAGTGGGGTAATATACGCTCATGCCCCTTGTATGAGAGTTACCTTATAATATGCGGTTTGATGCTACATTCCTATTATAACTGTCGCCTCCAAACACATTTTGGTAAAGGAATATAAGACTGCAAAAGTCGTTTTGCAGAACCTGAAATTATAGGATATTCAAAATTGTGTAATTTGAAATTAAACGTGTAGTTTACAATTGCATGTAATACAGTGAAACCTCTGCATTGTTACCGCATTTCATAAATTGGTTTTAGTGCATATACAGGTAAAAGTATACGCTTTTGTCATAAAAATTCTCTGATAATGACCCCCTGTAGTGACCGAATTTGGCCATTTTGCGGGTGGTAACCTTTAGCAGGTTTTACTGTTGGCTACACGTACTGTACGTGTATTATGAACTCTGTTGGTAAACTATTTTTCGGATTGGTCAATGCTTGACCGATTTGATTAGATTTGTATAGGCCCTATAACAATTTACATTATTTTAAAATTACGATAATTTACGACTTAATTGCAAATGAATTTCTTAATATTTTGTGCAGTGTATTATACAGAATTTTGTAAAAATTTGATCGTTGCATTTTTAAATATTTTACATCATGGAAAAGTGCATTTTTGTCATGGTATATAGTACAATGTATACTTTTATTTCAAGCACTTGTAAAGTAGAGCTTCAAAATCATGCATTGATGTTGGCACTTTGAATCAAGAATTTGCAATGGTTTTTACTGCAACTTTGAACATTTTTTGCATTATAAATACGTAAACGCGGGTAATTTTGTACAACTGTAATGCCAGTTTGGACGTCAATTCATCATTGTTAATTAAGTTATGGTTCTTTGTTGCAAAGATGCCATGAAGATGTATACAGAACGTGGTTTTAACTAAATGAATCGAACCCCCCTCCTCTTTAAACCGCCAGTCAGTTAATGAGAAAACTAGTTTAAAAATCCCATTTTCTTGATCCAAAGTGCATTTTATTGCAATTCCAATCGGGGAAAGAGGATACTTTAGCCCCTGTCCAAACAGCGCTTGACCACTGCGTACATCGTTAATCTCAGGCATTACGTTGGTGCAACCTCTGATTTATCATTTTCGTTACATGTAATGCATTTGGTGTCAGGGATTCAAGTGAAGTCTTGAGAAGGATGACCGATGAGGAATCCCGGAGAGCCAAGTCGGTATATATACTGGCAGAATAACATTGGCCATGGTAAATGATTTTATCCCAGCGTGCCCCAACCTACCTTCCTCTTGTTTGCTCAAGGGTCCTTGATTTATGCCGCGTGGGGCCATCTGATTTAAATATTCCCTAGACCGATTGGAATTAAAGGAAGCTGATTTTTCATGAAAATGCTCTTCCGTCAGTGTCATTACACGGGTAAAATGTCCCCTTTGCAGTATTTTTTGCCGTTCTAAAGTGACATTTAACACACACTTTAGCAGTCTTTTACATTCCAATCATCATTCGGAGGTCGTATACGATGCCCCCTATGGGTCGGAATTAGTCAGCCATGCAAACATCGGTGCCGTATTTTCCAAGCTGCAACAATAAACCATAGGTGTCAAGTGGCAGCGTAGAACCCGTGTTCGTTTGGGGCCCCTACCGTAACCCCTGTGGTGCTACCTGACTTCCCTAGCCCAAAACTCTCACTCACTGTCAATGGCACCCCTCCACCCGTTTCCTTTCACGGGATTCAACTTGAAGCCATTCTGTTAGCCCCTTGTCCTCCCCCTAAACTATAAGGTATCCTTCTAAGCTACTTTTTTTGGGGGGTTCCAAACCACGAAATTTTCAAAGTGCCACGTGCTTCGCGTTAACTCTTCCCTTATGCAAATTTAAGTTGATGTGCCCCCGAAAAAATTATAGGCATCTAGCCTGACACCTGATAGTTTCTATGCCTTGTAACGTGTATATTTTATTTTGACATAGTTTGGTGTTACCTCATGTCCGCAGCTCACAGGAATGTTAAATCTGCTTTGCTTCCTTCCAGTCCACCACCTCCACCTTTTTTCTTGGCATTTCCATTTATCATTCATTAGGACCCCCGACAGAGAGATGGCACTCTATAGACACGGTGCTTTAATTTGTCCTTTCATGTGCTAATGCCTCCCTCTAGCCTCTTTTCTGAGAAATCCTCTGGGACAGCTTTCATATTCAAGTTTCTTAGCTAGAGACCTTGCTGCAATTTACATGTTAACAGGCTTACGTGTAGGTGTAATCCTGTTGGACAACACGTATTCTGTGTTTTTTTTTAAAAAAAAATGCTTTCAGAAATGACGTGATGTCAACCTCTTGGTCACCTCTTGAGATAAATAATCAAAGTATCAAATTTATTCATTTCTTAAATGGACGCTAAACTGAATAATGACCGTAGTCACATTTTATATTTTGTCTTAATGTAGATAAAATGGGGATATCAAGGTTCTTTGGCTAAAATTTCGAAGCTGGATGCCCCCATAGTCATCACGTGTTCAGTGGTCATATCGCTACGGCGCTTCATTTAAATTCCACCTGCAAATGGCATTGAATTCACGTTAATCTCTTGCTTTCAAAATTCTGTTTTTATCCTCATTAAATTTGGCTAGGTCACGCATTTTATCCACATGGCGCATATTATGAATTTCTCCAATTTTTCGTCTAAGACAAAATGAAAAACGTGACAAGGGCTAGAGTATATATTCCAAAATTGTTTTTTTAAATGTTGTTAATAATTCACTAATAGAGGGATTGTACAGGTATGCCGTTAATGACCTTCCTTAACGAGTACGATAAACACTCTATTATTATTACGCATGCGCATCAATAAGTTATGCGCCGTAAAAGTCGTTATATGCTCCTCAAATACGTTTTGGTATCACATTAAACTAATGAAATTGCCGTCTCCCCTCAACCACAAACCCATTAACGTCGTCCCCACGCATGCGCATTGGCAAAAAAAAAAAAAAAAACAATGCTGCCAATGTCGTCCAGATTAAAGGAAACCTGCGGAATCCCTCTAATCTGTCGATATGCAAAATAAATTACCAAAACGAGTTCTTTAAAACATATCTTTCGACACCATTTCAGCAGGAACTGAAATAACCACAAAAATGTTCTGCTGACGACTCTATCGTTACGTATATAACTGAAAAAGGTAAAAAGCATTGTAGTGTCGAGTTGTAATGAAATTTTCGAATTCAATGAGTCCTTATTGTCGTTTGGAATGCTTCACGCTCGACCTACGTTCGTTTGCTTTTGCATTTTCTCCTTGGTTCAACGAAAGGAAAAATCTCCATTGTTCGGCCGAGCATGCAAATCAGGCTTTCTGTTTATTTTAATGGGGCTTAATTAACTGATTAATCATTCAAGTTCATGCATGCAACTCCCCGGCAAAGGGAGGTGTTATATCTGGCAGTGCACGTTTTCTGGTAAGCGTATATACAGAGAGGTTTGCTTTGGCGTCTGATTTATGTGGTTTGTGCTCGTGGATAAAGCAGCCGGGGGTTTTTAACTGGTTAAACCAGCGCAATTGTACATGTGGGTCAATGATACAGAAGAAAAATTGTTTCTGCATGGTTTCTTCCCTGCCTATTTTTTTTTTTTTTTTTTTTTCTGGAAACTGTTGGTGGGATAGCCCCTGAGTGAGACACTTCGAGACACATGAAAAACGCGATGGGAATGCCATGCAGGTGAATCTGTTTGGAAAGCGAGGATGAAATCGTAATGCTCCCTTTGCTTAGAACAAAGCCACAGTTGTGTTATTTAACAGTTGGAAACTGGTGGAAAAAATGGAGAAAAACAGCGAAAAGAGCCCGGGATCATCCCTGCTGAGCTCTATTTGAAAAAGGCGAAAGGAATTGAAGAGCCTTGGCCACGACTTAACAGCTGAGTCATACAGGATCGAGATTGGATGGCAGCACATCGTCTGCGGCTTTTAACCTGGATCCTTTTGTCTCGCCCTTTGCCATTCATTAGATCGTCGACGAGCCGGGGACCTTTTGACAAAATTCCAGCCATTCTTCTAATGATATCCTAGGAGGTGGCCCAAGGTGTATACTTACTACCGACGGAGCGTCAGAATGGAGGCATGCCTTTCTAACCCTTTCAAGATGACAATTCCCGCCGATCTCTAAGCCATGAAAGGCTAATTTACACGCCTGGTTTGGAAGACTAATAGCCACTGCATGCACCACATGATAGATGGACGAGGGATGTAGGAGCTAAGATGCACACAGATGGCGCCACCGTCGAGTCAA
>JAQGCC010005001.1:0-12207 GCA_034698905.1 Xestoiulus laeticollis
ACATAGTGCTATCAGCGATTAAAGAATCGCTTCATTCTAGAATGATTCCTAAAGTCATACCTGCGATTCGCGATGCACGACGGCGACGGGTTATCTGGCCCGCGATGGGTATAAACAGGGCCCCATCCAGGTTGCTGAAGGTCGATGAGGCATGAGGCAATGATAGGTCATGAGGTCCTTTGCAAAACAGTTTGAATCCTCATGTGACAATACGGCATCCATTGCAGGACTCTCCACATCTGGATTTAGCCCATCTGCGATTGGTCAATATACACACGCGTTGTTTTTGTCACATTGAGCGATACAAAAGTGAGCATCAACTCCTGTCTTCAGAGGTCCTTGTTGCATGGACATCACTGTGCAGACCACAAGGCTGCATGGACCGTGAAACACCACACATTGTGGCTCTCTGGCCACAGAAATTAGAGTCCCTGTAGAAGGCACATGATGTCTGCACATGGACATGATGAAGACTGCGATGAGCAATGCTTGTATCATGGTTACTTGTTGTTGAAATGATACGGAAAAGCCTGACCTTTTATAGTCGTGTTTACTCTTTTGCCAGCTTCATCAACAAAACCAAAATAATTAGGACACGTTTGAAAATATATGGCATTCTCCAGACCTGGATTAGTGAGGTTGCTTTATTGAGGTGTTATTAATGTGACAATATTCAACATATTGATTAAAACTTTGAAAGTAATACATGTACTTGTGTGCAAGTGCCTAAATATAACATAGTTTAATTGTGTTTGAGGTTGTTGATGCACCTCATGTGCTTCTGGGATCTATATCTGGGTGCAGCGGATCAGGGTGCTACGGATGATGTCCGTGATGCCCATGGCAATGATGATGTCTATGATGCCCGTGTCCATGATGCCCATGACCATGATGATGTCCATGATGATGTCCATGATGCCCATGTCCATGTCCATGTCCATGTCCATGTCCATGTCCATGTCCATGATGCCCATGCCCATGTCCATGATGTTGTCCTTGGCCCTGTCCTTGATCGTTTCCTTGGCCCTGTCCTTGGTCGTGTCCTTGATCGGTTCCTTGACCCTGCCCTTGATCCTGTCCTTGACCCTGCCCTTGATCCTTTCCTTGGTCCTGTCCTTGACCCTGCCCTTGATCCTTTCCTTGGTCCTGTCCTTGACCCTGTCCTTGATCCTGTCCTTGACCCTGTCCTTGATCCTTTCCTTGATCCTGTCCTTGACCCTGCCCTTGATCCTTTCCTTGGTCCTGTCCTTGACCCTGTCCTTGATCCTTTCCTTGGTCCTGTCCTTGGTCCTGTCCTTGACCCTTTCCTTGGTCCTGTCCTTGACCCTGTCCATGGACATGCCAAGGGCCATACCAATGATGTTTCTTAAGGCAGGGGAATATGGTGCGGCGCTGTAGAGAAGGGTTGTGATATGTACTACTTGTATCTTGACCATCTTCTGGACTTCGGGTCCTTTGATGTTGTCCTTGGTCATGATGTTTTTTATGGTTTTTGGATATAATAAAACGGCGCTGTAGAGAAGGGTCGTGATATATACTTCTCGAATCTTGACCATCTTCTGGACTTCTGATCCTTGTATTGTCTCCATCAGCTAGAGGTCCATTCTGTAAGGTGTCCCTAAGACCACAAGGCTTTGTCTCTCCATCAGTCCTGCACTTGGTCTCCCCATTGGAATCGCTGTAGAAGTTGCATGGCCATTCTGGACTACACCGTTGTCCATCACTGGTGAATCCTGCTGCTGGAGAGCACATCCGGAGTTCCTCGTGATGGTCATAACACTGGTAATAGTCACCTTGCTTAATGCAGGAGGAGTGACATTTGAAACCTGTATCTGTCAGAGAGTGCCATTCAGGGTTTACGGTGAAGCCTGTAGCAAGAGGAATGTCGGTTATGGTAACCGAAAAGGCAGCCAGCAAACAGTGGATGATCATATCGGATATATGTTGCAAATAGCAGCAGCAGGATATGTGATTTCTGTTGCTACAGAAACGACTATGAGAGCTTGTGAACTGGAGCAGGCATATTTATGGGCCTCTACAGGTGTTTTGAAGACAGTTAGGCCTATTTGAAAAATCACTGCTTTTGTCATGTTTTCGGATTGATTGTGTCTCGGTTTGTTTTTACACAAATGTTCCATCAGATTTTCTTGAATGCTTTAAACCTATCTGAGATTAATTTGGTTCTATTTAATGTCAGGGTAATCGATTTATTATCATCCTGAGCAGCTGCAGCTAGGTTGTCAGTAAAATTGATTGAAGTTAGTTTTAAAGGACTTATTCATGTCAAGTTCTGCAAAATCTAGGTTTGTTTATTGCAATTAAGGTGAATATAGACTGTTGTGATCACCAACCCTTAAAAGTTGTTAGCAAAACGTGTTCCTTCCGTAGATGGCGCTCGCATCAAATGATATGCATCTTGCATTGCCATAGCCAGACTCGTTAGTTACAGTAGACGTGCAGCTAGAGTATACATCTATTTTTTAGTAAATAAATTATAATTTTTTATATATTGCTTAGAATATTTATTTCTTGTGATTTAAGGCTGAACAGAATTTATATTTTTTATAAATTTTATAAATTATTATACATTTATATTATTAAGCTATATAATTTATATGATTTACCTAAATAAAGATAAACGTTGCTAATTCCTTTCATCCTTGCATTGTTTAAATTGGGAATTATAGCCTGTTTTATTAAACCCCACCCAGAAACACTTGTTTTCAGTCATTTTTGCTGAATGCGGTGTCTGCAATGGACATAATTGGATGCGAGCGCCATCTATGGGTGGAACACGTTTTGCTAACAACTGACGTTATATGCAAGAAGGTGCACTCTGGTGCTCCCACCATACTATAACTATACATGTATATACACCTTGGTTTAGTGGTAAGGTAAAAGTTATCATTAATACAGTTAATTTAAGTATGAAAGATTAATCAGACGACTGTTTGAAAACCCCTTAATCGGCGCATCAAAATCTCGTGGCCCTTTCCAAACCAATAATCCTAACCGAAAAATTGTTGTTTTCACATATTATATAAATTTTGCCAATGCCCATGCGTGGGGACGAAGATAATGAGATTATGGTTGAAGGGACACGACAATAGAGGGATTAAGCACGCCTCAAAAAAAGAAGTTTAGAAAACAGAAAATAGAAGTTTTTCGTCTACATATCATCTGCATAATCAGAAAATAATAACGATAGAATTTCCATTATTCCAAATATAATTTTGTTCGATAGACAAACTGACGTTACCCGTGAGTAGGCCTAACGACCGAACCACGTTTTTGATATTTTTATTTAAAAATTAAGTTTTTTTTAAATATAATTATATAATAATAATTTATCGTGAATTGAACACAATTTCACGTTTATGTGAGTTTTTAAAAATCAAAGTAAAACAATATACGTGTATATAGCCGTAACTGATTTAAGCACTGGTGCAGACACAAAAGCAGACGATATTGACGTCACTATTGACGATAATTGTGACGGGCTTGCGGCTTAATTGATGATCTATAAGTCATCAAATCACTTATTTAATTTATCTAGTAATTAGTTGCAGATGAACTCTGGAACATGGAAAAACTTCCTATTTCTTTGAATCCGCACTCACACCACGCAGGCAAAAATAGAAAACATAATACATAAAACAGTTTCGAAAAACTGTTTCACAAAACGCATCTCAAGCCGGGTTCACACCATGCAAAAAATAGAAAACATAATACATAAAACACAAGAAAACACATAAGACATCGCGTTCAACCCTACCTTTCTGTATCATAAAACATGACGTCATGATTTATGAAACACTTTGGCGATCCGGCAAGAGTCGGTCTAGATCAAATGGAATTTAGGAAACACCTTTTTTACGTGGTTTTGCGATGACGGCGCTTCAACCAAGATTAGATTGGTTACTCCTTTGGAACGGAGGGCCCAAAATAAGGCCAATAACACTTCAGTGTGCCAGTCTACGGCCATCCCCACCCAGACCCGCCTGCCATAACACATACTGTGGCAAACGAGAAAAACTTTGCTAGAAAACTGACCTTGGTAAGAGCGCCATGGACGGAAATCACTTCGTCCATCTTTGTTTATGGGAATTTGGAGTTGCATTGTGAACGGTATGTTTCATAAATTTGAAATGCGTTTTGTGAAACAGTTTTTTACAACTGTTTTGTATTATGTTATATATTTTCGCGTGCCGGATCGCCAAAGTGTTTCATAAAACGTGACAAATTCAAGATTTATGATACAGAAAGGTAGGCGTGAACGCGATGTTTTATGTGTTTCCTTGTGTTTTGTGTATTATGTTTTCTATTTTCGCATGGTGTGAACTCGGCTTAATAACAATTTTCAAACTGATAATGGAACATATTCTTTCATTTCAAATTCAAATCGCACATGCATATTTTTCAATGCATGTGCTTTTAAGCACACGCATCTTTAAATAAATATATTTTCGAGCACATGCTCTTCAGCATGTGACAGCATCTAGCAACACCCCTGTATCAGTCATAAATCTAATGGGCTCTTAATTTTTGAGCATTTTTAGGCATGAAATCGTTTTTAATAGTCTCACTTTTGCAGTATGGAAATTGGTAATCAAATAAATGCCATATTGGTTAAAGTTTCATCACTCAAATATGAAAAAAAGATAAACATGCACATCTGTTTTGATGGTCATTGATGAATCGAAACGATTGTGTGCCATCTAGGACGATTATTAATTACAAACATGGCTACTTTTGGTCTGTCTGAGGGCCTTTAATTTGAGAAATGGACTTATATCATCTATAGCATTTACGATATATGAAAGTTGATTTTTCCTAATTTTCTGCTCCACATTGTACGAGCCCATTGAAACCAACGTGTTTCATTCGAAGAATTCATCCTACTGTTTTCCAGGGGTTAATCTGGAATGATGCCCATTCCTGGATTCATTCTCCAACGTATAAGTACCTTAAGTGTACAATGTAGTAATCTAAGTCTGTATAAGACTTTATTGTAGGAAAATGTCATGTAGTGCGTGTCTTAAGTCTTAAGACATGCTTGCCAAAGAGTATTATTATTATAATAATGTCTTAAGACACTTTCAACACAATGATAATATAGTAATCTTAGTCTGCATAAGACTGTATTGTGAGAAATTGTCGTATCGTTTTTTAGCTTAAAGTCTTTAGACATAATTGCTAAAGAGTGTATTATTATTAGAGTATGTCTTAAGACACTTTCAACACAATGATAATATCGTAATCTTAGTTTGCATAAGACTGTATTGTGAGAAAAAATTGTCGTATAGTTTCTTAGTTTTAAGTCTTAGACAAATTGCAAAAGGGTGCAATTGGCTCTCGATATACAGAACGTTCGTTATACAGAGAGTCTAATGCATGAGAGGTATAGACATTTTGTTCCTTATCTATGTAGCCACTCCGTTCCTTATATCGAGAGCAGACTATACAGTATATTTTTTTTTTAAAAATAATGGGTAAAGAGTTGTAAAGATTCTTTTCAACCCCCCTTATTCTTTTCACTTTCCCCTAATTCTACTTACATGAAAAGTTCGTTGACTCCTAGACCTACTAAAGGGGACAAGTTAAGTGAACGGGATAAAACACCCACGCTGCTAAGTTTCCTAGAACATTTCTCATGTTTTGGAGGACATTAATGTAATTTTTAATCAAAATATTAAAATTAATTAAAGTGCTTTCCAAAATGGATTCTTTTAATTCACACGGGCACGTGCTCACGTGCTCTTTTTTTTTAAATGCACGTGAGCACGTGCGACATAGTTTTATTAAGAATATATACATTATGTTCTAGAATTGATAAAAATGGCGGCCTTTCGTAAGTTTTTAATATTATTTATGAGCATTTTTTTGCTTTAAAATCTCAATATAAACATCCTCGGGGAAAATGTGCAATTGTTGAACTTGAAGCCTGTTCGTTTTATTGATTTATTTGCTCCAGACAAAGATTTATTCTTTCATATTTTTTGTTGAAGTTGTAATATTTTATGATTCTTATCTAGTCTTGAATCCATGAGATAGTAATTTTTTGTATAATGTATATGACGTGACAAATGAATGATGTAAATTTCTCCAAATTGAGAGTCATTGAACTCATTTTCAATGACTTATAAAGCGTGTATAATTTTTAATCGTGTCTTAGTGGTGTAATAAATTTGGGAAAACCAAATATTGACACGTGGTTTAATTTATTATCTTTTTTTGGAGACTATTATTAGTTGATAAAAATGAGGAGCCATCTTTTGTTGAATATATGCAAATGATTGTAATAAAAATAGCTTTTATTGGGATGTGGTCCACTGACCCTTTTAATGGGGGTTTTATGGATGCTGCTGTTTTTTTAATTTTTTATGAGGTTCCCACACTTTTCTTGGTGTAATTCAAGGGGTTGTTGATGTCACTGCTGCAGTCTGCTTCAAAGGGTCTTTACCCCCATATATTATCTTTGCAGCATTTTTTTTTATAAATATTTCATAAACATTTTTCGACCCCTAATAACCTGTTTTTAACACCATCTGTTGGGTGAGGCAAAGCCAATTTGGTGAAAGTAGGTCTTATAATAGTCTTAAGACACTTTTGACTCTAAAGTCATAAGAATAAGACTACTACACTTTTCTTCAGTAAAGTTTTAGAGTAAGACTAAGAGTGCTAAAAAGTATCTTAGTCTTAATCTTATTCTTAAGTCTCTTTTTAGACTTAAGTCATTCGTTTCTTTTTAGAAGTAGGCTATGTCTTAGTGCATTTTACTTAAGAGTATGACTTTGACAGTTCTGTTTAGAAAAGGTCTTAAATATTGTTTTTGTTTAGGGATCTTTTAAAAAAATAAATGCATATCCATAAAAAGTAATGTAAAGTTGATAAAAATATATTTATGATCAATTAAATGTGCAAACTTTTCGAGTGTGTTTGTTGGTGGTCGAAACGTGAGTTTTTCTGTTGAATTTTTCATGTGGTATCGATGATTTCCATCATTTGATTTACGTTTTTTTATAGTGTTTTTAGTGTTTTTAGTTCATTTTTCTTCCCCTTAGAAATGCCATCAATTGGCTGTCGTTTTTTTCTACTTAACTAGCCATAAATTTCTCCTTTTATCGTTTGGACTCTCTTTTGGTGGTTCTGTCAATCTTCTTGAACCTTATCTTCTGTACATTTTCCCAAACGACTTTTTTTTCGTCACTTTGGCTTCTGTTTGGCCGATTATCGTTTAATCTGGTCATGCTTTAAACAAGAGCCACTCGATTTGATATATTGAACACTTTGGCACTTTTCATGCTTTCAGTTTGCGTAGAACTATATAAAGCGAATAATAATCGTAATATAAAGACGACAGAACAGTACGGGGAGTATGGAGTGTTTTCGAGCAACGAAACATGACATGTTGTATTTTTTAAATGTTCAGTCATCAAGATAGCCAGTGAAAATTGGTTTAAAATCTGGAAAAGTTGAGAATTTCAACCATGCAAATTTGCAGTTAAGACTCCCAATATGGCCGACCAAGTTTTAAAACTGGCTTCTTTTAATTCATACGGCGTAAGCACGGAACACGTGCTCGTGTTCTTTTTTTATTTCTATGCACGCGAGCACGTGCCATTTTGGTAAGAAGGTTCTAGAATTGATAAAAATGGCTGCCTTTTGTAAGTTTTTGATACAATCTATGAAGATTTTTGCTATAAATATAATAAAATCAATATAAAATCATGAAATGAAACGTAAGTAATAGAAATTAAGGCACGTGATAATATTGCTGTGGTTAATAATGTGAAATTTTATCATATAAATTAGACTGATTAGGTTTTTGGGCGGTTGTTTGTTGGCCAAAATGGCTGCTTTGCTCTTACGTCTTCCCCCCATTTGAGATTTGGTTTTTGTTGGATTACTCCGCATCACTTGAGTCTAAAAATGTTGACATAATTGTAAGCAAATATACTTTGTACGAGATGTTTAGACGTTTCGATGTAGAATATGCTGGAACATGAGCTTTTGTTTAGTCGTTGGCCATTTGCTGCCTACAACTGTTTAAGAGCAGCGTGTTTCATTCAATTTCTTCCTCTTTTTTACATGTATTTCTCCACTCTAGCATCTGAAAATTGTAGATTCAGCTCGAAGGTGTGGTCCTAAAGTCAACAAGAAGCCCTTAATCAAATTTACGACCATTTATTGATTTCTGGCGTTAAGTACAGTCTACTGTGATTGAGGATACATTTGTGGTTGTTGGATTGGGATTGAAAGCATTTGAAAATGTGATTAATATGAACAGAAATTGTAACTATCACAACCAGATTAGACTTTGACTTAAATCCTATTGTTTAAAGTCGACAAATTGTATAAACACTTTATAAGGAACGAACGTCAATCCAATTGGCGTTCGTTATATCGATATGTAGACATATCCCGAAATATTGCAATGTTATGCAATCCACGTTTCCGTCATATTTTATGAACAACATGTTAAGGTTTAAAAAATTGTGAAAAAAATTACGATTTATCTTATTTTCCCCCTTTTCACATTAAAAATACTTGGTCTACATATACTGTACAGTAAATGTACATTATTCAACTCTGTTCCCTGCTGGGAACATTATGGCGTTATGAAACCCCTAAAAGGAGGGTAAAAAGTTTAAGGTCAAACCACGATCAGATTCGACTTCACAGGGGTCAAATATGACAACCAAAAAACTTAAAAATGCATCTCTTTAAAAAATTGGCGAGGTCACGACTTTTATCCAAGTATTTATTAGATTTTTATTTCGTCTAAGACAATGTGTTTGAAAAGGGTTGAAATACATGTACTATACATTTTTTAATAGAATAAAGCAATTCAGGATGTTCTAACAGGATCTTGACATGAAAAAACATAAGAATTGCTCCTTATATACATGTACATGTATGAGAAATTTGGCTTCAGTCTGACAAGTTAATTTTAGGTTGAATCAAGATAGGAAATCTACGATTCATCTTTTGGGTTCAACTTGTTTAACCCTTTATTGTTACATTATTACATGTAGTCAGCTAAAGATGAATGAAATTCCGCCGCTAAGCACTCCAAGATGGCGTCCGCTTTGGACACAATAGGAAACAATGGGTGCTACTTAGCTGCAATAATGCCTACCGTGTAAGTACCCTTAATAATGGGGGTTGGAAGTGGTTCGTCATGGGGTAGTACCAAAACAAGGGGGTCAGAGGTCAACAGCACCCATCAATCACATTTTGCGATTGGTATGGACCCTGAAACATGTCAAAATAGACCTTAAACTAAGGATTAAAAATTGCCTATTTCTTAATCAAGTGTCTTAAGACACCTTTTAATAGTGTCTTTTACAGCAATATTTCTTATCACACTTTTAAGACCATGGTTGTCTAAAGTGCTATTGAAATTTTGGGAATTTGACAATGGCTTTGCGTGGGTCTGTTTTGAATGTCCGAGGCAAAATAGCAAAACATGATATCACCCTCATTAAAGTCCGAAATAACCTCAATATTGCGTCATCCTTTCATGAGAGAACAATGTAAAACAATGCGACTGATTTTACGATTGTACGCCCACATGTCCAACTCGAATATTTCACTGAATTATCAGACATTTTACACATTTTGACCTTGGTGGTACAAACTGAGTCACCCCTTAACATGCATATCTTGACGTATCTTAACATACGGACACGCCCAAACTGATTAATATGGTATGATGAGTGAACTTGACCATGATATAACATCATTGTCAAGACACAGTAACGGGTTTTCAGTCTACATTATTTCAAAAAGTCACTGTTACAAAAGTGATATTTATCTGTACTGGTAATAGTTAGTCATACATTATGCATTGACATTAGTTTTAAGGCTGAATAAAACACCCTCTAATTTATTATGCGTAAATTTCTTGACGAGCCCAGCGTCTTTTCTAATTAAAATTCTGGGGGAAATAAAATTGGTAAAAATTGTGTTTTCATAGATCTAGGGCACAGAGACCATGTTTTTTTATGAAAATCTCTGGTTATTTTTAAAATTAATAAATTAGATTTTTTTTTCAAATTTCGCGGATGTTTTGCATGGTCTTGCTTCCACCTGGTGTCAGCTACCTGCCATTTATCATCCCGTTTCTAAAATGTATCGATTACTTGCTTAATATTAAAGATTAGTTAATTTAACTGTAAATGTGCCCTAGCTGGATAAATAATTGATGCTTTAAAATTAAAATATACACCTTAACTGGTTTAATTAATTTGCTCATCTCGTTACAGTGGCATCTAAGACTTAGCCACGTGAGATCCCCATTTAAAATGCATTCTTATTTATTAAATTTAAAATTTTAGGGCCATTTTCATAAAAAACATGGCCTCTGTGCCCTAGATCTATGAATATAGTATTTTTACCAAATTTTTATCCCCCAGAATTTTGTTTATAAAATGCGCTGGGCTCGTCAAGAAATTTATCCATAGAAAACCCATAGGAAATTAGGGGGTGTTTAGTTCAAGCCTTAAATTTGTGTTATTGAAGGATAACGTTTTGCAATCGTATATTAAACGGCGGCCATCTTGGTACACTTAAGCACAGAAGGGGGAATATGAAGTTATGTTGTAGGTCAATCGTTTACACGCATAAAACCACTTGTTTAGTTACCCAAAAAATCTATTTTTTTTTTCATTCCTCTTGGGGGGAGACTTTTGAGTTCTGGGAGTAGGAAATGGCTGAAAAAAACATGAGATTAGGCTTAATCTTTAGGGGGTTTCAAGTGTCTTCATATTTTGGGCTAGGGGTGAATTCCTAGTACTCCTAAATCGAGTGCATTTTTTAAAACAACTCCACTAATCATCTCTCATTTTTTGCCAATTAGAATTGCTTCGTGACTAACCATTTTTTTTGTTCAAACCAAATTAAAAACAAATCGAAATAACGAGGAGTTGTTTATTATTTTTATAAATTGGTTTTCGATGAACATTTTAAGGGCGAGGGTTTTTTATTTCTCGTTTCTTAGGCTTATAATGTACATATCAAATAAATTTTCAAGGAATGATATTTGGGATGAGATGCATCAAAACTTGCCTTTGGATAAAATGTGGTTATTGTGGTTAAAATTTATGGCTTACCACAGATGTGGAAAACATGGAATTGACAGGGGAATCGGATTTTGAATTTCTAGTCTATGGGATGGTCAAGGGAAAATTGGCTTTAAAGCTGGAAAAGCCAAGAAAGTTGAAAAATATACTCTTGGATTTTTATAAATTCGAGGTGATATTTTGCCAAACATTGAAAATTGGGTCCTAGGACAGCTGCTTTGAGCAATGATACAGGATGTTGTAAGACAGTGTCATGGTTTTGTATTTGAATTCTTTGGGATGGTCAAGGAAAATTGGTTTTAAAGCTGGAAAAGTCAAGAAAGTTAAAAAAATGTACTCTGGATTTTATAAATTCGAGGTGATATTTTGCAAAACATTGAAAATTGGGTCCTAGGACAGCTTCTTTGAGCAATGATACAAGAAATTGTAAGACAGTGTCATGATTAAATTTTGAATTTTTTGGAATGGTCAGGGAAAATTGGTTTCAAAGCTGGAAAAGCCAAGAAAGTTGAAAAAATGTACACTGGATTATATAAATTCGAGGTGATATTTTGCAAAACATTGAAAATTGGGTCCTAAAACAGCTTCTTTGAGCAATAATACAAGATGTTGTAAGACAGTGTCATGATTTTGAATTTTTAGGCTTTGAGATGGTCAGGGAAAAGTGTTTAAAAATCTGGAAAAGCCAAGAAAGTTAAAAAATGTATTCTGGATTTTATAAATTCGAGGTGCTATTTTGCAAAACATTGAAAATTGGGTCCTAAAACAGCTTCTTTAAGCAATAATACAAGATGTTGTAAGACAGTGTCATGATTTTGAATTTTTAGGCTTTGAGATGGTCAGGGAAAATTGGTTTTAAAGCTGGAAAAGCCAAGAAAGTTAAAAAATGTACTCTGGATTTTATAAATTCAAGGTGATATTTTACAAAACATTGAAAATTGGGTCCTAGGACAGCTTCTTTGAGCAATGATACAGGATGTTGTAAGACAGTGTCATGATTTTAAATTTTTAATTTTTTGGAATGGTCAGGGAAAATTGGTTTTAAAGCTGGAAAAGCCAAGAAAGTTGAAAAAATGTACACTGGATTATATAAATTCGAGGTGATATTTTGCAAAACATT
>JAQGCC010005002.1:0-12206 GCA_034698905.1 Xestoiulus laeticollis
TCTCCGGGTATTTATATATAATATCGCATGGGGCTCGGTATATATCTGAAAATACAAACCTCAGTTCCCTCAGTCCCGAGCGAAGCGAGGGACTGAGGTCAAAGTTCCTTCCATAAATTCCTGCTAAGGTTTTTATTTTCAGATATCAACCTCACCCCATGCGATATATAGACGCAAATCCGTGTTCAGCTGTGGTCATACTAATACAATTAAATATGTACCGTACGTTTTATAGATCATTTTTTTATTTTTCAGTATTTCATAATTCTATTCCTCATATTTGTCATATTATTGATTGGAGGCATATTAGGATACGTTTTCAACAATAAGGTAAGGTTATTATTTATTAATGATTCGCTTTAAACCCAAGTCTATAAATTTGGTGTTCTTAATTTATTCAAATCTATAAATTTGATGTTTTTAATTGATTCAAATATATAAATTTGATATTCTCGTTTAAAATCTGCGCATATACTGAACGTTTCTATTACTGTTAATTTTAATTTCCATCAGGTACAAGACAAAACAAACCATGCAATGCTGAGTTCCCTGATGGCAGACTACGACAAAAAAGAACATGCCCAAAAGAGTTGGGACACGTTGCAAGAACGGGTATAAAATAAGCATTTGCATATATTGAATAAAAGCTGGTGCATCAACTGCAACTATGATATAGCACGACTTTCCATCAACTATGGTGGAATAAAGTGTCACAAATCCTCGTTGAAAAGGTGCCTAATGGTTAACATCAAAGGTCATAATCAAAAATGTTTGAAATTTTTTTCCAGATGAAATGCTGTGGAATGGTAACAGAAACCAATAAAGTGGGCTATGACGTTTGGAAGAGAAATGCTAAATTCATGGGCACCACACCACCGTATGTGCCCCTTAGTTGTTGCTCACGAACTGAGGATGGTGAATACGTTAATAAGGATGAATGTCAAAGTGCACATCCTACAAACATTTCAGTGAACACAGCAGTAAGCTATCAAAGTTGAAATTGTCTATAAAACTGAGTGGTGTACACATCTCTAATGATCTTATTTTCATAGGATTGCTATCAAACAACACTCCAGTTTGTGCAAGGCCATGCCCTAATTCTAGGAGGAGTCGGTGTTGGAATTTCGTGCCTAATGGTCAGTGTAGTTGTAAACACAGTAATATTTGCATTTCAAACATAATTATACATCCAAACTCCTGTTTTGCTAAAATACATCATTAGCATTACTTTTCCAAGATGGCGACTTTTGAGCAGACAACACGCCGCCATTTTGGAAAAGCAAGAAGAACTGAATTTCAAAATTATAAATGCATGGAAACTTTGCTAACTATATTTAAATCTTTTTCTTTGCAGATAATCGGGATGATATTTGCATGCGTGTTATTTAAGCTAATAGAATAATGCCTCGAAACTCTTTGGATTTCCTCTTTGAAAAAAACGAAGCATTTCAAAGTGCTTACTCGGTAACACGAGCGATATATTTTGGATGCTTAAATTAGTTTTTATTATCTCAAACTGTTATAGTCATTAGCACTCGCATCGTAATGGCGGAATCGAGTCATCCATGGTTATGGAACATCTTCGACAGCATTGGCGGACCATATACGAAACGCCGTTTAAGGCGTGCCGAACTTTAAAACGAACTTCTGATAATTATGTCACGATCAATTTTCACTTTTTTAAAACTTTCCAGTTTACAAATCAAGCACCTTGCAACCTGCATATTTCAGATTCTTGTTAAATACACACGTGCGTAAGCGTAAGTTATACACAGTTGGGTAGTCGTTTATTTGGACTATCCCAAGGTGTAGTTCATGTTGAATTTTCCTTTGTTTCTTTTATAATGTTACGATATGGATGTTTCATGCACATGTCATTTGATCATTTTTAACTTATTAAAAAAAATACATTTTAGACACCTGTCAGCACCAGTTCACATAATTTTATAAATCTAGTATTAGGGCGAGTGTGTAAAAGTTATCTTAAATGTATGTGTGTATAGTTAACTGTTGCTTCTGTGTTGTTGCTTGATGATAGAAACTTGTTAAGACAAATAGAAAATGTCTGACAAGATGTTATTTTAAAATATGAAATTGGTAAATGTTCCCAAAACAGCCTATTTATCATTCAGAATATCCATTTCACTTATTGCATAATCGAAAGTTTATTTATGTTTCATGTGATGCACTAAAAAAGTGTTGTGGGAATGTTGGGAAAGGCATACATTTTGGGAAAGTGGGCCTCTTCTGGGAATGTTCACATTTCAGACATTTGGAATCGGGTAAATTGGTGAAAGCGGGATTGGAGGGCATAAATTGGATAAAAATTTGACAGCTTAAAGGGGGGTGATCTTAGCTTGAAATGGCTGTCATTTTACAAACAACTCACAGTTAGTGTTTTATGAACAATTTATTTTAATTCATTTTCAGTCTACCAATAATGTAATTTTGTCAGAACTGTTTGACTTCTACCACTGTGTGTGAGACCATACTTGAAGTAGCCTACCTGTAATAATGTAGATTTGTTGGTCAAAAACAGGCTTTGCGAACTATATAATTGTGGTATTCTTCAGTATTCTTGTCAAAACATTTGATTTTGTTTGTAGTAACAAAATCAGCTATGATTTTACTCGTTTATTGTTTCATTTGACACTTTTATGGTATATGGCAATTGTGGTCATCAGATTGTGTAGGCATAGGGCGCTTACATTTCTGATTTCGACTGCAGGGCTTTAAAGTTAGGACCTATACAGGCACCCAGTTTGCTTAATGTATACATATTGGTTTGCCATGTATTGTCTTTGCATAAACTTAAATGCTTTTGTTTTAACTCTGCCATTTCTAGTCCAAGATGACAATTTCCGATAAACTTCAAATGTGCAAGTCAAGTTTCCACAGTTTCGCATAAATCTTAAAATATTAATTCTGTATAATTAAACTTTATAAGCATTCAACATTAAAATAAAATTCAGACATGTGAATATCTTAAACAGATCTACTCATGATGTCACACCAATGTGATAGTATTTAATTATCAGGCTGATGCAGGCGAAAAATAAACTTCAAAATTCAAATTTGGTCAATAAGTTGTTGTCACGTGTATAGTATAATGTACTCATTTTCCAGATTGATGAAATCTGCATAAGAGCTGTTTAAAAAAAAATAGCTAACCCTCCGACAGCATTTGATATGATGAAACGAACATTAAGTGACTTAAATTCATAAACACAATTTTAAAGTTTTCACGCGGCAAATTAACCAAGTAAAGCAAAGTGTGATAGCTATTTTGTGTAAATATGTGAATAGAATTGTATTTTTTTTGTTTGTCGTTGAGATGCACACCTTAGTGTGACGCCTAACTATGCATATAATTATTGTATTTTTATAATGCTAAGCTGTTTGTGTTCTTTTGTTCAATAACTTGAAAGTAAAGTGTCCTTATAAAATATCGTCATTTATAGTCATATTTATTATCCTACAACAATTAACGTGTAACACCAGTCTGTGATAAAACTAAACATTTACTTTGTATTAAGTATACAAAGCATCAGCCGAGGTGAATGACGTGATTCTTTATTAATTCTCGTCAAACCAGATTGTACCTGGTAATTTAACGTGATATCTAATACAGGCTATTCATTGGCAGAATTCCTTAAGCTCGAATGTATAAAATATATTTCTAAATAATATGATATGATTATATAGTGTTTTACAAACTTTTTCCACTCATTTAATTTCACTTCACACCATATATCTTTTATACCAAGTTATTTTCTCTTTTTTCTAAGAAATAAAGAAAATCAGCCTTTTAGACATATCTTTACAGATTGGAAAAAAGTAATGGAAAATTCGAATGTATAAATAATATTGCAGAAAGAAGGTAAATTTAGTTTTTAATTGATTCTGCTAAAAGCTGATAAATGTGACCACACAAAAAATGGCCAAATTTGGTCAGTGCATACAGATGGTCAATATAAGGGGTATGTTTATGAAGGAAAACACATGTACAGTGTATGCCCTAAAACCAATTTTGAAAAGTGGCCACTATACAGAGGTGGTCACTATTCAAAGCTTGTGACTATACCAGATTTTACTGTAGGGAGCTATAATCCATGGAGCTCTTTAATAAAACATTTGAAAATATTTAATTACAAATTTTATTGGAAATGAATATGTATCTACGATTTTGAATATACACTGTAGCAACACAATAGCATTGATCGAGTTCACTGTACGCCTTTTTTAAATTTACAAAGGAATAATAAAAGTGGAATCGTCAACCAACTATCCATTGGTTGTCTCCTACCTAATCTAGATTTTTCCAACTACAGTAGAACCTGGATAAAATAATCCTGTGTAAAAGAATACCTTCTCTAATAACATAAAATATACAGGTCCCGTCTTGCATGGACCAATGTATAAATTAATAACCCTATCAAAAATCAAATTTGTTACTGGATCCATTACGAGAATGATTTTAGACTGGTTCTATTGTAACACCAATAGAAGGGGAAACCCCCCATTGTACATGCATGCGAAAAGATAAATGTATGTGACCTATTTTTAAAACATTAAGAAACCCTTGGTTACAATATGTGTACATCTCTGAAATTGTTTAAGTTGTCAACATCGATATTAAATAACAAAAAAAAATATATAAATAATCTTTAAAAATCATAATAGTACATGTAAATGAATAGTACTACATGATGGAAAATAATACATTTAAAAAAAACAAAGTTTACCAGATCCTTCATTGTGCACAATTATAAACTTTACGGACATATTTCCATGAAGCGTAATATACATACATGTATATTTAAACAAAAAAATTAATCAAATAATAGAATATTTATGCGAGGTCCTTCTACATTTCATTTGTTCCTATCAGTTTCCAAAATTAAATAAAAAAATAATTTTGAAAAAAGGCTTTTTCTGGTATGCAATACTAGAGTGGCTAGAAATACTGAGAAGTCAACAATTTTAACTTACCATAGAAATTGTTCAATTTGTAGTTTAAACATCTCCATAAAACTTGCAACCACATTCATAAACTTCAACACCCACAGGAATACGTGCAATTACAAAAATTGCATTTTCTGGTATGCAATACTAGAGTGGCTAGAAATACTGAGAAGTCAACAATTTTAACTTACCATAGAAATTGTTCAATTTGTAGTTTAAACATCTCCATAAAACTTGCAACCACATTCTTAAACTTCAACACCCACAGGAATACGTGCAATTACAAAAATTGCATTCTGCCGTATTTTTGAATTTATACAACATGTGGTCTTCCCGCCTTATTTCATAATATTTGGCAGAAGCGCCGTCTGCAACTAAATTTAGGTTCGTCTGCTAAATAAGAAGGCGCCAAGATTTCCCGCTCATTCTTACATTCTTGTCTTTGATGATTGCATTGCCAGTTTTATGCTTGTTGTTGCTAATGACAACCAAATTCTGGAAATTAATGGCTAAGAATCAAAACTATTAAGGTATCCAGTAGAGACATTGATAATTACATGATCTTGAATCTGGTTCTGGACAATTGCATCTACTCACCAACAACGACATCATGAGTTTAAAAAGAAATTCGAAACCAGAGACAAATCCAGTTGTCAAGAAATTAAAGTAAGTCAATCCAAATATTAGCCTACCATGGAAGAATCGGTGTTTACAAATTGCTTATTTCGCCTGAACATTCTTTAGGAAGGATGATGACGAAGATGATGGATTTGATTCCATGGAATTTGATGATCCAGAGTTGTTTGAAGATCCCAATTTGGTACATGCCGTGACAGGCAAGTCTGTGAGGTAGTTTATGATCCCTGTTAATACAAGCTCGCATATTTAAATGTTTAATTATATTGGTCAATGCAGGACAAGGTCCCGAGAATGTGAATTCCAGTGAAAAGTGGTCTAGGAGTGCTGTTCCTGAGATAAACACTCAGAAAGAGGCTCTTATATTCCAGCAAATTGAAATCGATCATTATATAGGTATGCCAATATTTTATCGAAGACGTCGCAAAACTGCTTGTGTTTTAATAACGATGCTTTTTGGATCTAGGTGAGCCTTTGAAAGGAATGCCGGGATCTCAAATCGGTCCCGTACCTATCATGCGAATGTATGGCGTCACTGAAACTGGTCACAGCGTCATGTGTCATGTTCACGGATTTGCACCTTATTTTTACTACCCATGTCCTAGTAATTTCAAGCCCGAAAACTGCTGCGTATTTCGGGTACGAATGTTTCGCAGCTTGAGTTATGTGCTTTGCGAGACGATACGTTGTGCCAAAATGTTACAATGTTATATCAGGATATTTGTTTCAACTGTAGAATTTGAATTATAGGATTGCCTGAACAAAGCATTATTGGCCGACAGTCGTTCCTTTAAGGAAAAACCGGCTCAGACCGTTCTAGCTATAGACATAGTAAAAAAGGAAGGTGAGCATCATGCAAAGTTGAGCGCAACTCTGCAATCTAAACAGCAAATTAATCATGTTTTTTCTTCCAAAGATATTTATGGATATAAAAAGAATGGTCGCATGGACTTTTTCAAAATTACTTTGGCATTGCCAAAATTAATCGCTGCTGCGAAACGATTGTTAGATGCAGGCAGTGTACCCACTCCGTTTCAACTTCCCCAAGGTTGTCATGCATATGAAACAAACATTGATTTTGAGATCAGGTATTGTGTGCGAAATGTCAATAAAATTAATTGGCAACCCTAAAATGATATAATAACAAAATTCAACTCGTCTATGTAGGTTCATGGTAGATTGCAATGTGGTGGGCTGCAGTTGGATAGAAGTTCCCGCTGGAAAGTACAAAATCCGAGATGCTTCAAAAGGTCATCGATGTATTTCGCGTTGTCAGATCGAGGCTGATGTTGCCGTCGACGATTTCGTTTCCCATGCTCCTGAAGGCGAATGGTCCAAAGTTGCCCCCTTCAGAATTTTGAGCTTTGATATCGAGTGTGCTGGAAGAAAAGGTAGTTTGATTATATCAGAAAAATGCAAAAAGGAAATTATAGTACACATTATGATATATTATCTAATAAGAGTTGATAAAAATATTTACGATATTTAAAGTATATAACGACATGCTATATGATATTTAGCAATGAAAAATATATAGCGATAAACCATCTAATATAAGATGATAAAATCAAAAAACAGGAATTTTCCCTGAGCCAAACAAGGATCCCGTCATCCAGATTGCAAACATGGTCATCCGACAAGGAGAGTCTGAGCCGTTTATTAAAAACGTGTTTACGTTGAATACATGTGCTCCAATCGTTGGCAGCCAGGTGCTATCTTATCCACAAGAGAGAGATTTACTTCAGGTATCTTTATCCTTTAAATATATAACTGCGGCTTGGCAATTTCTGAAAATAAAAAAAGATCATTTTCTGTTTTAGAAATGGGCCGATTTCGTCCGAGAAGTTGATCCCGACATCATTACAGGCTACAACATACAAAACTTCGATTTCTCTTACTTGCTGGCTCGTGCCACTCACTTGAGTGTCGGGACTTTTCCTTTTCTTGGCCGCATCAAAGATACGAGATCAATTGTCCGGACTTTGATGATGAATTCGAAACAAATGGGAAAACGTGAAAACAAAATTATAAACATCGAGGGTCGAACTCAGTTTGATTTAATCTTGGTAAAATGCAGATTTTAGTACTTAAAAATCGACAATCGTGAAATTTATCTAATATTAAATATTGTGATTCTTTTTATACAAGGTCCTCTTGAGAGATTACAAATTACGTTCGTACACTTTAAATGCTGTAAGTTATCATTTTTTGCAAGAGCAAAAAGAAGATGTGCAACACACTATTATTACGGACTTGCAGGTAAATTTTAAATATTTCTGTGTTTGAAGTAGCTGCATTTTAGAATTGTAATTGTAAAATATTTGGAAATGTACGGTGATAAAAACAATTGTCACATTTTAGAATGGGAATGAACAGACGAGACGCAGATTAGCAGTTTACTGTCTCAAGGATGCATACTTGCCTCTCAAACTTCTAGAAAAGCTCATGTGCATCATCAATTACATGGAAATGGCTCGTGTTACTGGAGTCCCGCTCTCGTATTTGTTAACGAGAGGTCAGCAAATCAAAGTCGTGTCGCAGTTACTGCGTAAGGCGAGGGAACACGATTTCGTCTTGCCTACGAAAAACATTACCACTGGGGATGAATTCACCGGGGCAACAGTAATCGAACCGAAGCAAGGGTGAGAGTCCGGCTACGTATCTGCATGATTTTTGTTTAAAAAATTGCATGCCCATTTGGTACAAAGCCTGGTAGTGTTCGACAAAAATGCTGTCGATATTTAATCCTTTGGAACCACTGCATGCATAACAGGTACTATAAGGTTCCCATCGCAACCCTCGATTTTTCTTCGCTATATCCATCTATTATGATGGCTCACAATTTGTGCTATACGACACTTCTAACACCTGCAAATAGAAACAGGTAACTTGAAATTAAAGTAATTGCTTTCGAATGCAATTGCTTTTGCTTGCTGATAGTTTTTTTGAGTATTTTGATAGCATGGAGCCGGATGAGTATATAAAGACACCATCTGGTGATTATTTTCTAAAGAAATCTGTTCGTAAGGGTCTGCTGCCAGATATTTTGGAAAGTCTTCTATCGGCCAGGAAAAAGTATAGATAATTGAATCATTAAGAGGGTTGCATACCAGAATATAAACCCTTTTTTTTCTAAATTAATTTTTAGTTTAATTTTGGAAACTGTTAGGAACAAATAAAATGTACGAGGATCTAGCATAAATATTCTATTTTTTGTTTATCTATATGTATGTAAGATTTCATGGAAATGTGTTTATAAAGTTTATAATTGTGGAGGGTCTGGTAAACTTTACGGACATATTTCCATGAAATGTAATATACAGTACATATACATAAACAAAAAAATTAAACAAATAATAGAATATTTATGCTAGGTCCTCTTACATTTCATTTGTTCCTATCAGTTTCCAAAATGAATTAAAAACATCATTTATAAAAAAAGGCCTTATTCTGGTATGCAATCCTCTTAACTAAGTTATGTGAAACGTGTTGGCATTATATTTTGGAATTTTGTTCTCTAAAGAGCAAAGGAAGAATTAAAAGTGGAAACTGATCCATTCAAGAGAAAAGTGTTGGATGGTCGACAGCTTGCCCTGAAATTAAGTGCCAATTCTGTTTACGGCTTCACCGGAGCCCAAGTCGGAAAATTGCCCTGCTTAGAAATTTCTCAGGTCTTTTATGTTTGCTCATTACACGTGCAAAATTGTCCTGGAATTAAGTGAACATTAATCGAAGCTTATCTCTCCTTCTAGAGCGTCACTTCGTTCGGACGTTACATGATTGAAAACACAAGATCAGAAGTGGAAAATAGATACACCATTGAGAATGGATATCAACGTGATGCAAAGGTTTAGACAAAAATTGAAACATGTGTTAAAAGTTAACTTGAGCATTATTAAATGATTTACCTTTACCGATGATCTACAATTGCTTGATGGGCATCAGTCGATAAGCATTAATTGTTGATTATGTGGTTTCTAACCATAACGATATAATCTTCCAAGCCAATATTCAAACTAATCTGAAACTTAAAAACAAGTTTTAAAAATGACGTCTACATACACTAAAGAATTGAAATTGAGATAAATTGTTACTTATGCAGGTAATTTACGGCGACACAGACTCTGTCATGGTAAATTTTGGAATTGATAACATTGCCGAAGTCATGGAGCTCGGTCGAGATGCAGCAGAATTCGTTACGAAAAAATTCGATAAACCTATTAAATTGGAGTTTGAAAAAGTCCGTTTTAAAATCATTATATTACTGGTGCTAATTTTGGCGTCGAAAAACTAACGCGTCTTTATTATTCATAGGTTTATTATCCTTACTTGTTAATTAATAAGAAACGCTATGCTGGCCTCTACTACACGAGACCAGAAATTCACGATAAAATGGACTGCAAAGGAATCGAAACCGTTCGTAGGGATAATTGTCCTCTCGTAGCAAATCTCATCAACACGTGCCTGCAAAGGATACTTATCGACAAGTTAGAAAATTCGCGTTAACCGATAATATTGATTTTTTTTTAAATGTGCTTACACGTGAATTTATACCTTTGCAGAGATCCTGACGGTGCTGTAGAATATGCGAAGCAAACGATTTCGGATTTACTTTGCAATCGAGTAGATATTTCCCAATTAGTTATTACCAAAGAATTAACAAAAACCGACGACGAATACAAGGGAAAGCAAGCGCATGTGGAGTTGGCCAACAGAATGAAAAAAAGGGATGCCGGAAGTGCCCCTGCGCTTGGAGACAGAGTGCCTTTTGTGATTATTGCCGCTTCCAAGGGAACCGCGGCTTACATGAAATCTGAAGTGAGTAAAAATATTCAAGAAGCAAGTACATGCGGTGCAATCTTAAAAAGTATTTCACATATGCATTAAGTTGGCAATCACTTTTCAAATAAATTATAAATCAAGATGATATCCTGCATGCACAAGTAATTTCATTTAAATTCGAAGTAGTATGTTAATGGATTCATAAAGTGGTAATTTAAATGTAGTGAAAATGTCATTTCCTGGGTTTCTTGCAGGATCCCATTTATGTCTTGGAAAATAACATCCCTATTGACACCACTTATTACTTGGAGAATCAATTGTCAAAGCCGTTGCTGAGAATCTTTCAGCCCATACTTGGAGAAAATAAAGCCGAATCGGAACTGCTGAGTAAGAAATTCATATTCATGTAATTGTATTCTATTCTAAATGGTGTATCTATCTGTGCTTAATTGCGTTCATTTGCAGGAGGTGACCACACAAGGACAAAAATTGTGGCTACATCTAAAGTAGGGGCTTTGTCGGCATTTACGAAAAAGCTTGAAACATGCATTGGCTGCAAGGTCGTTTTGAGTGCTGGATGTAAGTAACGGATATCAGAGGTTTTTGTCCCTTGATTTCAAATTTATCAGAAATTGATTTAAATGTCTGTTTAGACAAAGGAGTGTGTAAACATTGCAAGCCGAAGGAATCTGCCATCTACCAGAAAGAAATGCTGCAAATAAACGCATTGGAAAAGAAATTTTCTCAACTTTGGACGCAGTGCCAGCGGTGTCAGGGCAGCTTACACGAAGAAGTGCTTTGCACGAGGTAAGTTACAAGTCATATTTATTATCATTGGATTGAAAATATCCTAAACATTGGGAGTTGTGTATATCGATAAACTTAGTGACCCAAAAAAGCGATCTAACATCTCGTTGCAATGGGTTACCATATTTAATTTAATTTAAACATTCTGTAATTCACTGTTGTATGTCGAATATTAATTACGCTGAATTGAAAATATGATCAATGTGTCCTCCTTACTTCTAAACGACTTTTAAGAACTTTGGCAGACATTCCAAGCTATTAAATTGTTTCTTTTCTCTATAAAATTTAGTCGTGATTGTCCAATCTTCTATATGCGAAAGAAAGTCCAGAAAGATCTCATTGACCAAAACAATGTAATCAACAGATTTGACACACTGTTGTGGTAATTAGAAACACGTTAAAAGGAAGTGATCATACAACGTAGAAATGATGTTTATATTTTTGTACTTTTTTTAAAAGTTCATACTGCATTTCATAAGTTCTAATAAAATGTTTCTTAGAAAATTTGCTTGAATGTTATTTATCTCAGCAATTCTCAAACAGGGTTGCCACCGATATTTCAAAACCGTCTTGCCTGACTTTGCCTGACCTAAAAATGGAACTTTTATAACTTGTACATTACTAGGTGATCTCAAAAAAACTATTTTATATAAATGATCAAAATAAAACCAAACATTTATCGCATTTCAGTATTTGAACTTGAAAATGGTACAGGGTATTTTCACTTTAGCAAAGACATTTTTTCGCACTGTAGTTTCTGAATT
Organism: Xestoiulus laeticollis; assembly: GCA_034698905.1. Classification (NCBI taxonomy): domain Eukaryota; kingdom Metazoa; phylum Arthropoda; class Diplopoda; order Julida; family Julidae; genus Xestoiulus; species Xestoiulus laeticollis. The sequence continues at coordinate 11,955 of JAQGCC010005002.1, forward strand.
TTTTCAACAATAGCGGCTTCTTATAAATCAGCAATGTTTTTGCTCCTTTTTTTCTTATTTTTTACACGTCACCCCTCGTTTTACACGTGGCAACCCTGCTCGAATTGGGTGCCACAGTATTAAGGGGGAACTGAACTACATGTTTTGTTATGGGGAAATTTTAAAACATTCTTTTAAAAAATTACTTGTTATAATACAAAAATAAAAATTGATAAAAATGCAGTATTTTTGTAGCTACTGCATGATCAAAAT
>JAQGCC010005003.1:0-12203 GCA_034698905.1 Xestoiulus laeticollis
GCGTATTTTAGTTTTTAATTTTTTTAAAAATTCCCTATAAATGGGAAAATTATGAAATTTTGATCATGCAGTAGCTATAAAATTACTGCATTTTTATCAATTTTTATTTTTGTATTTTAACAAGTAGTTTTTTAAAAGTATGTTTTAAAATTTCCCCAAAGCAAAACATGCAGTTCAGTTCCCCTTAATGAAGCGCCGTTGCAACATTACCACTGAACACGTGATGTAAATGAAGCGCCATTATAAAGCCTTGTGGCATTCAGCTTCTAAATTTCAGCCATATCAAAATACAGCTGAATGCTCGAGGATGGACGCCTAATCGCTGAAATGACCCGATTCGAGTATTTGCGCATGATCATAATAAGTTAAACAATTTGTCCCCCAATACCCTATTTGACCGTATTTGATATGTATTCATATAAATTTAAAATTACAACAATAAAACTGCCCATTTAAAATTTTTTTTAAATTCACGTACACGTGGTAACAGAGTTAAGCTTTACAAAAAAAAAATATGAAAATGGTCGATGTACCCCTTTAACGATTTTCCAAGTTTCCTGTTGGAGTGACAGGATCCAGAAGATAAGTTTGGAATCCATGACAGACACCTTCACAAAACCAGTGATAAAAGGGAAAGAAGATGAGTAGCAAAGGGAAGATTATTACATTAGCCACTTTTTACCCTTTCCTTTGTTTAGCATGGGATAAGAGACACCATCTGTGGTCAAGCCTTTCCAAGCACTCAGGAAATTTAAAAATCCAAGTTATCAGGGTCTGACCCCATCAATTAACACTATACATACATGTATATTCTAGTTGGAGTACATGCAGGTACATGTACAACGGATCTGAAAAGGTTACATTATATTCATTGGCATTAATGTTAAGCCTGGTAAAGTCACCACCTGTATATTACTTGCAGTAACCGAATTTGGCCATTTTTTTGGGTGGTCACCTTTAGCAGGTTTTACTGTAATATGAAATTACATTGTACATTTCATGGATCCATTTCATGCAGTATTGTCCCATTTAATACATGTAATCATTAATTTATGGACTATGGTATCCAGGTGGAATAAGTATATACAGTATATGACCACGCATATATAGTATAGCCCTTTACATGTACATTGCAGTCTCATTCGGCTTATAAGAGTATTTATGTTTAAAGATGAATTTGGGAGAGCTGAAAACAAGATCGAACTTTAGTTACGAAATTTGTCTATGTGGCAAATCATTAATGAAAAACCGAAAAACATAACCAGTGCATTTATGAGAAAAATTAATATGAAACTTTACCAGTTCTAATTTTATGTGGATTTATTTTTATGTAATTTACAATTTTTTCATTCAAAAATATTGAGTCCTAATCCTAGTATTGTTTTCTCAATATCTTTCATATAGCAAGCATATTCATTTAATGCTTAGTTTATTACCAACTATAATTTATATATTTTAAATTATTTAATATTCTGATAATTATAAATTTGAGTTTTGAATATGTTGTAAATTATGAGAAAGGTATGTTGTAAAATAAGTGTTCACTGTTTTTACTCTTAAATTAAAACAGATTTATATTTTAAAAAAATATTTTATAACATATATTACTAGAGGGATTGCGCATGGTTTCCTTTAATCTTAACGAGAACGATAAACACATTATTACGCATGCGCATCAATAAGTTATGCGCCATAAAAGTTATGCTCCTCAAAGACGTTGTTGAATCACGTTAAGCAAATGAAATTATCGTCTTCCCTCAACCACAAACCCATTAATGTCGTCTCCACGCATGCGCATTGGCAAAAAAAAACAGTGCTGCCAATGTTGTCAAGTTTAAAGGAAACCTGAGCAATATTTCTGTATTGTTAATACATTTTGTTAAACTCGATTAGGTCAGCATTATTATAACTTTCATTACTATGGTTAATCCCATTGTATTTCATGCGTTTTTTAAGTTTCAAACAACTTGTATTGATTTCTTTCAAAATCAATAGTTTTGATTCAATATTATTTTAGGTCGACGATTATACAGTATTTATAAAATTTAAAACTCAGTTATTAACCTAATGTAAGATCACCATATTTAATAATTTTATAATAATTTAATAATGGTGACCAAATGTTGTTTTAGAGTTTTCATGAAATGAAATTTGATGTGGACTTTATATGTAATCTCATGAAAATTCATTAGCTATAGTCTGACAAAAAAAATCTACTCATTTCTTCAGATTTCTTCAGATGCTGTTGTCGTGTTTTTTTCTGTCTGTCATATTTATTAGCACCAAAGGTGGCTTCCGGTGATGCCATCAACCATTTATTATTAATGAACTCCCAAATGCTGGGATTAGACTAATGAAATTCTTCACACGTTGGCATGGAAACATTTTTGCGCCTCAATCGCCATGGCGACGTTGACCACCCCTTGATTTGGCGTTTTTGGCCTTTGGTGCTATCAAGCATCATTTACCACACTATTACGTTGTTGACAATTTTGCAAGGCTATTTCTCATGTTACCCACGAATTAAATTATACGTCACAGCATGGTATAATTTCAAGGTCACCTTATTTCATAATCCTTCATATTAGATGCAAAATGCAAATCTAATTTCCCTTTGGCGTTTACAACTAGGCAATCATGCAAGGCACTTAAGCTATGCAGAAAAAGCTACAAAGTAGAAAAATGACTTTAGCATTACATGTACAGTATATGTACAGCAAGATCTTATGTGTATGTAGAAAATTAAAAATAAAGACTTATATGATCATTCCTCATATGATACATATACATATACATGTATATACATTATGACCATGTCTATGTATGTAGAATTAAGCCCCAGGCCACACTAGGCTGGAAACGCGCGTTTGGCTAGCCTCAAACAGGGCATAGAATTTAAATTCTAGAATAATAAAATTTGCTCATTACTATCTCATTAGGCTAGCCAAACGCGCGTTTTCAGCCTAGTGTGGCCTGGAGCTAAATGTATTGCGATACCTTTGAGCCATATCTCCATATCCATAATGTTAGAATTACTATTAGTTCATGATTTCTCTGACATGAAATACAATAACGATATTTTTTTAGATGTTTAAGTATAAAGTGCAGTCTCGCTAATCCGACACCATATGAGACTAATCACTGTCGGATTAGCAGAACAGCTAGATTGCATATGCATGTACAGTACTGTATTATTGATTGCATGTGCATTCAGATCTATTGCATATTGTTTGGCTTAAAAAAATATGTGATACTCGTTTGATTTGTAACATTAAGCACTTTTTCAAGCACTTACATTTGCACTTTGGTATTAGACATTAACCTAATTTTCACCGACAGAAAAGCATTGCATTACTGAGCGTGTCGTATTATCACATGGTCGGATTATAGTTGGTAATAAACTAAGCATTAAATGAATATGCTTGCTATATGAAAGATATTGAGAAAACAATACTAGGATTAGGACTCAATATTTTTGAATGAAAAAATTGTAAATTACATAAAAATAAATCCACATAAAATTAGAACTGGTAAAGTTTCATATTAATTTTTCTCATAAATGCACTGGTTATGTTTTTCGGTTTTTCATTAATGATTTGCCACATAGACAAATTTCGTAACTAAAGTTCGATCTTGTTTTCAGCTCTCCCAAATTCATCTTTAAACATAAATACTCTTATAAGCCGAATGAGATGGGGGCCTTCCATTTATTAGAGATTTTCGAAAAATCAATCCTTTTGTTGGCATAAAAAAACTTTTCTAATCTTGGTCACTGAAATATAAAAAATAAGCTGCTTATGATCGGGATTAGAAAAAAAAATTCGGGGTTTTTGACACCTGCTATTGTTCACTGAAAAACAGACTATAATATGGATTTTCTAAAGAAACGTATATGTATACACGACATTATAAGCTGAACACGAAGGCCAGCTTTCAAAGATTAAACATTCCCTCGTAGAGGTGAGGATCAACATGCTGAAACATATACACTGTAATACGACCAAGACCTGTCTTTCGATATAAAGTACATACAGGTTCTGTGTATACACACTCTGGTTTATATTAATGACAACAAGCTACTAATTAGAAAATATTTTTCTTGACAAGCTTATAATCAAAGAATTTCTGAGTACAAGTTATGCAAATCTTATCTTGCCTCATCTAGTTTTCTATTTATGAAATGTTTTGACAGAGTTAATTCCCTATTATTATGCATGCATCAATAATATGGCTTTTATTGTGAGTTAACGCCAAATCCATTGTTAAATATTTTTCAAATGTTCAAATGACATTTTATGATGCAGAAAATCAAAGTTTCGATTACTAATGGTGATACCCTTAAGTTAATGTGGTTTTTAAAATATCTAATTTCTAAATAAAAAACGTACTTTTTATAATAAAGAAGAAAATGCAAATGGAATAATTAAGAATTAATTATATGTGATTTTATTTTAATGCAGGATCGAAAACAGAAAATCATTCCTGGTGCTTAATTCCTGGTGCAATCAATCATATTAAAGCAAATAGCCTATGTAAATATTATACATAGTGCATGTACAACTTGAAGTGTATAAAAATTACTGCAACATTTTTGGAAAATATTTCTAAAAATGGCACCAGCTATATCAAAAATGTACAATTAAAGAAGGATAAAATCCAGCTACGGAAACAGATTTAAGTTAGCAATAGAAGAGTTAACAATATAAAGATTAAAAAACTGTACCTCAAACGTTAACGATAGGACAAAAATAGGACAAAGATATAGGGTAAAATTGATAATTTTATGTGTTTCATAACTATTATCTGTACAGTGACTAACAATATGAGGTTTTACTGTATCTGCATCAAAAAGCCAGATAATAAAACATGGACATGGAAATTTTATTATTTATATTTTTGTATATTTTTATGGATTTTTATTGTATATTATATGGAAATTAAATGTGCTACAGAAATACATTTAAGTTAACAGCACTAAATTAGGTTGCATGAATTGATTTTCACTGTGGATACCATCGATCAATAGAAAATTTAAATTCAGTGTTGAAAATCACTGAGCTGAACTTATCTGAAATCAGAAAAGCATTTTGATGTTGCTATCACAATTGAAGAGCATCAATTAAGAGTTGGAAAACCTTTTATGAATAGTTTTGAAGGTTATTAGACTGGAAGTAAAGCTGCAATAATTCACTAAACAATACCATTGAACACCGAAAGTCAACCTACATTATAAAGAGATCGTGAAATATAACATCATACTGAATATATTTCACAGTACATGTATTTAATAAAATATATTGGCTATAAAGTGGTCTGTATGTAAATTAAATTATATATGTGAATATATTTGCAAATATTAAAATAAATAGGTTCGATAATCAATGATATTGAGAATTCGAAGGAAATTTACTAATTTGATATATCTGTATGGTTTTAAATTAAACGAAACTGATATTTGATAAGTACGTTAAAACTTATGAGAATTCATCTTTTCATTTTTATGATAATAGAAGAAAACCTTTCACAATTTCATGGTATTAACATACAGCTATATGGCGAACATCCAATAACTCATGACTACGAAATTCTGAGAATTATTAAACTAATATAATTTCTCAAGAAATATTATACGTTTTGACAGGATTAGATAAAAATCCTTTCCTAATTTGGTATACTGGCTACGATCTATATCTATATGAAAACTCCCTCGCTGTTGATTCTTTCAGAAATATGACACTGCCATGCAGTATAGTACGATGTAGGACAATGTTATCCGGTATCCAATTTTGTGAATGATATTTAATAAAATTAAATTTAACTTGGCAACAGTTCTCAAATAAAAAAAAAAATGGTATTAAAAACATGTATTTCAATTTCAATTTCATTCAAATATATTAATATAGCAATAATGCATTAGATCATAAAGCAATCAACAAAAACAAGAATAATTTACCACTAGGAAAACTTATTAGTCGATATAATACTCGCACATTACCAATAATAGCAACTTATCAGAAATAATGTAATTTATTAACTGTAGGACATGTAATCCATCATTAGACAGAATTAATGGATTATCATATATAGGCCTGCAGCATGCAATTTCTACAATTACAGTAATATATTTATAGACGTTGCAGAAAGGATGAACAGTAATTAACCTTTTAGACTAGCTACGATTACAGATAAAATTGTATATTTGGCCATGCACAAAATTTGACAGATATGACATATTTCGAGACATGCAATATTATAAACAAGGCTAATGTAATTCTTATTAGCAGCTATTTTTTTAAATGACAAAAAAATATTGAAGCTATATATAAAATTGTCATGAAGTTAATGACCAAGTGGGAGGAGGCATATCTTTATAGTGCTTTTTTTCGTTTATCATGATTACTAACTTATAGATGACATCTTATTCCTTTCCAATTAGTAAATATGACGATGTCATAATATGTAATATCTCCCATATTACAAACAAATAATTTCAATGTACAACATAGTGGAAGTCTAACAGCGAAAGCATTGCCGGATAATATTTAGATATGATTATAATGACAGTTTCACCAACCTATTAAAATATTCATTAAAAAGAAATCCCTATTAAAAAGAAAGCAACAGGTAATTAAAATTAGCCGATAAGATTCCAAGTGCAAAATCTGAAGCAGTGTCATAGAGAAAATGTTTGAGAATGATTATAGAACATGCTAATACGTTTATGGAACATGCTAATGAGACCAAATCAGGCTCCAATATGAAAGGGATTTTATTCTTTGAAAGTCACTTGGAATGAGTCCCTTAACAATATAGGATTATATAATTCTATTATGACTAGATCCACCTATTATAAGAATACACTCACAATTTATAATTTTTAGGTGGGATTACAATCCCTAGTGAAAAATCTCATTATGTATCATAAAAAAAATCTATGAGATTATATGATACTATATGAAATTATGTAACATTCTTATGAGACCAATGAGACTAATGAGAATATATGAGACATCCAATAGGACTTAATGAGACTCCAAATTCAAAATGATTTTATTCTATGGAACTCGAATGCTAAGAGTCTCTTAATAATACCATTTTATGAGTATTATGAGACTCTTCTCTAATACAAATTTACTTAACAAGATTTGTAATTTTTAATTGGTATAAAAATGATATGTTCCATAATGCCATAAGATACGGGGTCTCATACAATGAGATTTTTCACTAGGGTTAATGGAGTCTCAAATACTATTAGTTTTCACTTGATATTGGCCCCAAAAAAGCTAATCAGACAAAGTTAAATTGAACTAAAATTCTAAACAGCACAAACTACTTTAAATACATGTTTGTATTACCATCTCCATCGTAAAATATTGCAAATCGTTTAAATTGTAACCGTCTTCAAAATTCACTCGATGTCATCCAGGTGGAATTCATATCAACTTTTCGTGTGTTTTTATAGTAAAAAAAATGGTGGAATTTTCTTTCAAGCATATTGTTTATACAAGTAAAACCTCTCTAGAGAATTTCGCGAAGAGAACAAGTAACCAGATCTAAAAGTGCAAAGTGGATCCCATGTACATGCACATATGTCTACTATAGTTGTCTGGCCAATGTAAGGGTCACTTGTTTCCCGACCCTGTCAGCTGCATCGTAATCCTCCATCCCATAATGTACATTTCAGAGTGGACTAAATCGAATTTGATTTTCGATAATGCTTTGGAAACTTGCTTACAAGTGTACCTGAATGCCAACAATTGGATGACATTTAGCCTTTAATATAATCATCGCATCGCCAGAGAATGGCAATAATAGGAATGAGTGGACAGCGAGAGAAAAAAAAATATATCCCACCAAGGACAAATGTATATAAAGAATCCTAATACCCGTATCGAGAGAAGAAATGGTTCAGAATATGAAATTACCTAGTCGTTTCCACAAATAAAAATAACAATCTTCTTTGGTAAACAACTTATATCTAACGGGTGAACTTCCCACGCAATAATATCAAGAACGTCAATTTAGGAGCTGAAATTTTCAGCGCCATAAATTCGGTATATAAAGAGCGAACATTCTCAAGGCTCGAATAGAAGAAAATCTGGGATTTATAGCAACAATTAACATAGGAAATACATTATTTACAATCTTACCCTGTTCAAAATAACATTTAATAAAATTAAGGAAATGCAGCTTCTTTCCAACATGACAAGATTTACATTGAAAAATCGTTGTATCGACATACTGCATTTTATGTAAGCCACATCCATTTTTTTTCGAAACTGATTTACTAGGAATAATATATTTCAATATACATGTATAGTAGAACTTTTGAAAAATTGGTTTTATATGAAGATATATATATTCTTGGAATTCTTGGTTTTGGAATTAAAACTAACATGAATCAGCTTTATATTAAATTTAAACTAGAGAAATCAAAAGTTAAATAAAAATAGTAGAGTGAAACCATAATACACGTATAATAATTTACTACATATATTGTATATATATAAAAAATATCATTTTAACATTTATAAGGATGTATATACAGGGTGGTTCAAAAGTCAGTGTCAACCCACTTTTTTCATAATATTGTCATGAAAATTCTGTTAGTATAATGCGGTTAAATGTGTTCTATCCGCTGATGTTATTGGATTTTACTTACCACCATTTTTTCACGGAAAACCAAATTATTATTTTTGGCTTCCATCTACTACATGGCTTCCTATTTAACTGCATTAAGAGGGTTGCATACCAGAATAAGATTTTTTTTTCTTAATTATATTTTTTATTTAATTTTGGAAACTGTTAGGAACAAATGAAATGTACGAGGACCTAGCATTAATATTCTATTATTTTTTTAAATTTTTTGTTTATGTATATATATTTTCTATTTCATGAAAATATGTCCGTAAAGATTATCAGACCCTCTACAATTATAAACTTTACAAACATAGTTCCATGAAATGAAATATACATATACATAAACGAAAAAATTAAACAAATAATAGAATATTTATGCTAGGTAATCGTACATTCCATTTGTTCCTAACAGTTTCCAAAATTAAATTAAAAAATAATTTAGAAAAAAAGGCTTATTCTGGTATGCAACGTTCCAGAATTCCCATAGAAAAAAAAGTCGATGGTACTGACTTTTGGACCACCCTTTATACAATGATGTTCAAGCAGCAATTGCATCTCAAAATATTCCTAGTGGAAATAACATCACCCTGTGGCAAAATTTCAAATATTGTAACTCACTTGAGTATGGACCGGTATAGCTCCACCCCCATGCCAATGTTGCAAGCCGCTCACTATGCCTTTGAAACGATTTTGTCATCACTTTTTCTCTGAGGAAATTGAAAAAATATTACATTTTCCACTGCAGATTTTAATGGAAGATCCACTGCATGGCAATTCCACGCAATTTCATTCTTCCCGGACTAGATTTTAATGAAAATCAAAAACGCCAACATGCATCTTCTCTACCAAACATCAACAGCTGCATTGCATCAGCTAGGGTAATGTTTTGGAGGGGGTTCTCTGAATTTCCATTTTTTACTTATTTGGGCAGACATAACCCATCGAGATCCACAGAGATCTTCAAAGTGGTTCACAGGCAAGGTGATCAAAATGCAGTTTTTTTTTCTTTTCCTGCTCTTTCATTCGACTTGCCAAAAGAATTCGAGAAATTTTGGAAGGAAAGACATGTTGGGAAAAAAAAAATCATCGAAGCCAACAAATCGCATTTACTGCTGCACTTGCCATGCACTGACTCGACTTAAGGCTAGAAAAAAAGTCGGTAAAAATGACGAAAAAGAATGGAAAGATTAAGGTTGGGGAAGTTGGAGAAAACACATAGTCAATATCGATATCCACATTCAGAAACGGAGATGTAAAAAAAATGCAGTAGGGTTTTTGGAAGATGCACTGATGGCGCCTATGACGAGGAATCTGGAGATGACGTAGCCATGCATAAAACACCTTCTGAATAGCTATTTCTCGTCTCTTTTTTTATATAGTTTCTATTTTCCATTTACCGCAATGCACGTCGGAGTGTTTCAAAAGTGCATTAATGGAGTCATTCAAAAGAAAAGTGGACAATTTTTCTGTCGAATAAGCACCGACAATCAATTCCCGCAGAAGATGAAGTTAATCCGAAATTGGCGAATATTTTGAACGATGCCAATTTTTTTTTTGTCCCTTCGAAGACGCTCAATTATATCGATACATTTTCAATTTTCAAACAGCTTTGATTCGCTTCACGGCGCATAAATCTGCCTGTCGAGGACCACATGGCGCATGAGGGTTCAACGCAATAACGATCAATATTTCAGATACTAAGTACTGCATTAGACATAACTGAAAAAAAAAAGATGGACTGCTTACTGGTGAATAGCGGGGGAGCAACATTTGAAAACATCAATGCAGTTTACAAATTAGACCGTTTTGTAATTTAAATGCTCCACTCCTACCAATGAAAATAAGGCGATGCTTTAGATGTGTTTGTAACATTGCAGTTTTGCAGACCGCCAGATAAGGTGCAAAGTTCGAGATAAACACACTGTTACGCATGCGCATCAATAAGTTATGCGCCGTAAAAGTCGCTACGCTTCTCAAAGACGTTGTGATATCACGTTAAACTAATGAAATTGTCGTCTGCCCTCAACCACAAACCCATTAACGTCGTCTCCACGCATGCGCATTGGAAAAAAAGTGCTGCCAATGTCGGCAAGATAAAATGAACCCTGACAATCCCTCTATTGTAGCAAAGGTTTCAGTAAGGAAAGTCATCAGTACACTAATGCATTCCCATACAAAAAATCTATTAGAATTCTGCAGGATTCACTGATTGTTTGCAGAATTATGGTGACTTTTTCTGTAAGAAATCAATAAATGATGCATTTCTGTAGAATAAATTATGTTGCAATTCTGCAGAAACTAAAACTGCTAAATTAAAAAAAAATCGTTAGAGGAATTCTTATAACTTGCACTTGTCATGTGCCTTATAGTACAGTATAATATACATGTATAATAGAGTTGGTGGATCCTGCAGGACTCAGCCTGCCTAATCTTACTGTACTTGTACAAATGGTATTTGTACAATGTATATTGAAAACTAACTGCAAGAAAGGAAAATGCAGCAGACACCTTTCATCATGTAAATGTCTGCATATATGTATCTCTACAAGAAATTCTTCAGAATTATGGTGGGAAGTTGTATCCCATGTTTTCTGTTTTAAGAATTCTGCATAATAATGTAGCTTCTGCAGAAAATACACTAATATTTTATTGCTCACTTTCTGCTCATTATTTTTGTATGGGTTATTAGTGTGCACAGATATCAGCCATCGTATATAAGAGGATGTCAGCATCGGCGTACCTTGGATGTCAGGCCATTTCTGATCTACATCATGAATTGATAAAATAAAAGGAAATGCAGCACCATGGTTATTTGAAAAGGAATCAAGACTAAGTATTAGAAGTGGACATGTCTCGATTGCCTCCCCAGATACCGGTTCATGTACATGCAAGTAGGAATGCTAATATACTGTACAGAGGAAAGTTCTGGCTGATGTAGCAAAGGTTTCGGACAGGAAGTCCATCAGTGCACTGGATATTTCTGGCTAATGCATGATAAGTGTGCACAAACATCAGCCATTCCAAAAGGATGTTAGCCACATGAAGGTCATGCCTGATCTGCATCATGAGTTGATAAAATGCAAGGAAAGACAGCAATTAACATGGCCCATTCGTTTAAATCGAAAAGAATCAAGAGTTATGTATTAAAAGTGCATATGTCTGCCTATAGATATATATATATATATTCTCGTACATATATAGACTATAGAGAGAAGGTCATCAGTGCACAGTTCTGAAGCTAGTGTGCAAAATTTAAATAATTTCAAGAGGATTAGTGGTCGTGTTTGATTTCGATTGTAATAAAGACATTATATAGTATTAAAATATATTATAAAAAAAGAAATATAATAAAAAAATTCAAATAAAGACTGCAGTCATGTATTGATTTTAACAATGAGTATGTTATTAAAGATGAAATTAATATCCTCAGATTTGTCAAAACAAGAACCCTTTCAGGTAGCAAGGTGTACACACTAAAAACGTTGTGTTAAAATTCAACCCAATATTGAGTGCTATATGGACATACCAACATTGGGTTAACATTGGGTTGAATTTAAGTGTAA
>JAQGCC010005004.1:0-12199 GCA_034698905.1 Xestoiulus laeticollis
ACACGATCCATATCCATGTTATCAAACAAACACCATGCGCTCCCTTCTAACCAAGTTAAATAAAAGGTTTTAAAAAGGGGTTAATCACTTTGGTAGAAATACTATACTTAATGCCTAAAAGCCACGTGATAAACTTATTGGAAAATAATGTTACTTGATATTTTCCAGGTTTTATATTTACTCGTGTATTGCCCCCCTCTTTTTTAATACAATTTTTACGCTTCAAAATATGGGTGGGGCTTTATATCAGTTCTCTGGTTAACGATTTATTCAATTTGAGATAAGTTTTACCATTGAAATCATATAAAACAAACTTGTCAATATGGCTTTAGGGCAACATTTAAAAACGGTTTTTTTTAATATGCAATTTAACTTGAGAAATCTAATTGGCCACATTTCAATTTCGCCAACAACATCGCGTACAATGACTTTTAGCACATGTACCTCTTTGCTGAACCTCTAACAGGTATAACGACATTGTTACGTCACGCTATGGCATCATCCGATCGTACCCCTTTTTTGCAAAAATTGTACACTCTAAATCGCTCGATTTTCATGGCATTGTTGTCCCACGAAAAGAAGGATATAACTACTACCCATGACGTGAAATATAATATCCTATTATTATCATCCTACGTAGCCTTCAGATTCCTAGATGTATAAAGTTCTATAGGGAAGAGCTTTGAATTTGGCATCGTACGATTTCTTGTCATAGATTCTTCATAGGGTGGTATGGTGGACAAGCGTTATATTTATTATCCCCCTGTGCCACCTAAATTCCTTTTCCCCTACGGTGATGCACCTCTCTGCAATGCATAAATGATGATAATGGGGCTGCCTGCTTTCTTTAATTTGAAAAGCAATTTCCCAGTCATTTGTATTTCAATTTGTTGTCGTGTTCACTTCCCCCTCACTGCTTTATTATACACTTGTTGCACTCCTATTATAACCATTCTACTTTTATGTGTAACGAAAATCACGCCATTCTGTGGTTATGTACCAGCCTATACCTATAAGGCAAAGCACAAAAAACTATCTGACTAACACCAACCTTGATTTTGTGATAAAATCGTGTGCTAAACTATAGGCATAAAGTATTTATGTATAGGCTACAGATAAAAATATTTTTTTTTCATTTTACCTTTATTGCTAACGTTTTCACATGGAATTATCCGTGATCAGATCCGAAATATTTCGAAAATATGCAATAGGAATTTCACAAACATTTTGACATGGGAAAATGCTTTGCTCCTATTATTCGCTGGTGAATTATCCAGTTTAAACGTAGTTTTTTTTACTTTGTCCTCGATGCCTAGCCAACTATTTCGAAATTTCTTTTATAATATTTACATACTTTTAAAATTCCAAGATAAAAGCAGATATGCTGTTGCTTATTGTAATTTTAAAAATCTCTTATTAGACAAGAGGTACACTGGTACTTTCTGGTTAACCGGTTGTCTTTTACGAAAAAATAAGAAATCTCAGAAGTACGATGATGAACTTGAGTACATGTATCCCTATTATATTTACATCTGAAATGCATTAAACTGCGCAACTAATAGTGGGGCAGATAAGAAATAATTTTGCATTTTGTAATAAAAGCATGATTTTTTGAACAGAGCATGTTGACTAAGTAAAACTGACTTACAGATATTGGGGCACATGTGAGCTGGCCTCTGAAGACAACATCAACCATTTTACAAAATGGCTGCCAACAGAAAACTTACATTATGGGTATATGGGTGATGTCCAATAATTTATTTAGGCACAATTTATTCAGACACAAGTGTCAACTAAAGGTACTTGTATAATCGTTCCTTAGTTTCACACATCACACGATCCAGGTTATATACAGGGTGGTCCAATTATCTGTTGAACTTCAAAGCTATACTGTATTTAATATCCAAAAGTACAAAAAAACATCAAATTCAAAACAATACTTAGAGGTTTTATTCATTTAAATGATAATAAATAGAATAAATTAATAAATATAACATGAAGTAAAAAATCAAAATATACAATATATACTTATATTACACTTAAAAAAATGCATGCGGCATGAAAAAAAAGTGAAAATCTGTTTCCTTGTCATTTGTACAAGTGGCATCCCTGGCAAAAAAAAAGAGGAACTTGCCCACCATCATCAGCTCATCATCTTCCATTTCATCGTATAAATTAAAATTGTGTGGCACACTTCAGTCATTAAAAAAAATTCCTTGATAAGGCCGAATGTTGAAAAAAAAGTTGTTAAAACCAATTTGCAAGGATCCATCACTTAATGCACGTCAATCCCAGATGGATCCTTTTTGTTCATTTCTTGCTGTAACTGGAATAATGTAGAGTAGCTGCATTTCGAGAGGTGGCCTTTAGATGGCAGCTCAGCTGTCCAAGTTGTAATGGAGATTCAATTTTACTTTGAACCTCCAAACAGTTTGTTCACCATCAGGTCGATTTCCTGTTGCCTGTCACTTAAAAGCAAAGCCTTTATACAACCAGCAAAGTAGTCGTTTTTGAAGCATGACGCCCTAAATAAATATAAATTTTTATACATGTATTAGTCATTTTGTCATTATGTATTAGTCATTGTGTCCAGTTCATTCATTATAGTTTTTAAACTGCATGTTAATTATGGTAGATAATAATCCTCTGTACTACTATCACTTGTAATATGTGCATTTTAAAAAGTATTATACATGCATGAACTGTTTCCCTTTTTTGTTTGAGATAAACTACTTTGAGAATTTGTTTTAAGCACTCACCTGCACATGCTGTGTAAATTTGGTTCCCTGTACAAGTTATAGCACTCTTCACATATGTGGTCCAATGCTGCAAAGTCTGCCTTATCGTACTGGCCCATGCATCCCAGTCGTACGAAGCTCCTTTTCACCACAGATGCCGAGCTTCCAGCTAAGAGTACGACTATCAGGGTAACGGCCAGTAGAAATACTGCCGGATTATTTTTACTATTTCTCATCTGCAAGAGAAAAATAAAAAAAATTGTGGAATGTGCTTTTTAAGGAAAACAACATTACAAAATGCACACATCACAGACCTCCAGGCCTCTACTACTAAATCAGTGTAATAATCACATCTGCTACCATAACATATCGCTCTTTGAGTTCAACTTGATAACTGTTCAGACTTTCTCTCATAATATCTTTTATAAAAAAATTGCAAGCCGGTTAAACCTGGTTCAATGCATTAAAAGCAAGAAGAAGCTAAAATAAGTGGTTCTGACTGGTATATTGTCTCACATGTAGGGCAACTCCAAAATTCATAACTGTCATGTCAATGACAGTTAGATATTGGAAGTAAATTATAATTTCCCACCTGTTTTGCACATAAACACGTGTCTGCAGATTTATTTGAAAAATTTGCGATTTTTAATTTTATGTAACTTTAAGGTTAAAAATGCCCTTAAAGGTTATTTGTGATATATTGATATATTGCTAAACAGTCTATTCTTTAATAATGCACGTTTTCATTGTACCAACTTTATCACATTTGATAAATGGCGGAAAAAATTGCTTTAATGCGAAATCTTATTTACTCGGATGTGATTTTGCACGAGATTACTTTCCTCTTACATAATTATCTCAACTATATTTGTGTAAACTGCCGCTAGCAGTTTCAGTTTTCTAACAAAAAAATTTTAATCAAAAGTTCAAATATACATATTCTGGTAAGTGTCTTAATTTAAAGAAGTATAGGCACCCTACATGCAGGATAGAATAAACCATGTTGAAAGAAATGTGTATGTGCACATATATAATGTTGCAATAGTGGACGATAAATGTCTCTTCCTCAAGTTTAAGTCTTGCTTTAATTACTTAAATTGAGGTACACGTGTAGCATTATTTATTGATATTTACAGCCTATAACTTAAAGGTCGGTAAATTTATTTTCCCCATAGGCCCTGGTATTTTCAATACTAGAATTTTCAAGGAGAACTGACTGTATTAAAATAGTGAGAACAAGTTTTAATTGAAAATTTTTCAAATATAAAATTGGGAAGTCTAACCTCCTGTGGAAATTGCTTTTTAATTAATCAACCACACAATTGCCTCCAAAAGCGTCGAAATATTATCTGTCTATAATGATTTGTGTCAAAAATAGATTGCCAAATAGTGTAAGCCATATAAAAAAGTGAAAAAAAAAATTAATTCCCCGTTTGTCTTATAAATATAGGTCATAGAAACAACCGAGACCTACATATACAATATATCGACGGGTTTCCCCGAATCGTACGATATAATTTACAAAAATTATAATGTAATAACAGTAATAATGTGGGGGAATCCACGTTCACAATGTGTAATTATACAAACTACTGCATTTACGAGTACAGTATGATAAAGAAGTTATTTTTAGATTGGGCAAATTAAACACAGATAAGAATTTCTTTTTCGTAGCAAACCGGTTATTACTACCAACGACTTGTTGTGGCACTTGATAAATTTAAAAAAAAAATGAAATGTGCATGTCTTAAAATTAATGTTCCGAAATCGACACCCTCGATGCATTTTATATGTCACGCAATAAAGTACATACGCTCGTATAGTTCGATATGGTAGAATAAGATGGGGAAAATACTAATTCTCGTGACTACAAGGTATGTTTCTCCGATTTCCATTGAATTTCTCTTAATAGAATGTACCAAACGAAAGGAAATACTCGTGATGTTCTCAAGAATGTTCATCGATTTTTTTGTTATCAGTATATGCTATCGTGTTTTTACATAAGATGTTTTCGAGAAAGTTAATTTGAAACACGATAGTGTTCCTATTATAAGTATTTTGGTGACCCAGAGCGGAATCAAATTTCGTACAGGGAGTCCCTGATATATTCGTTGATTCATTCGAGATGGTTATCTCAAAGTACATGATTGTCCACTATAATTGTATTAACAGTAAACACTTTTTTGACAAAATGTCAAATTAGGATTAGCAAGAGAATGGTCTGTTTGTATGAAATCAACTGTTTTCGTCTTCATTGGCAATTATTTAAAGTGGCTACAAATGTTTAAAGTACAGAGGGGAAACGCCAAATGATAGCTACGCTGCAGTACTGTGATGCACTGTAGTGAAGATTACAGTTCAACACAGTATGTTCCTTCATTTCATGTAGGTCGTTTTACTGCAGGCACCACTGTTCTACAGCGAAGCTAGAATTTGGAGTTTCCCCTCTGTTCTTAAACCATATAGGAACTTTAAATCCAAAACAGTAATTGCCAATAAAGACAAACTGTTGCTGATTTCATACAAACGGGCCATTCTCTTTCTTTCCCTAATTTGTCCTAAGTGTCAATGCTAAAAAGTTATAATTTGGGTTTCCGTGATAAAATACTGCTATTTAATTGCCTATGTACAGTGGTGTAAAAGTTTTTGGGGGAGATGAAGACTTTGTTCATCCGGCTACAATGCAAATTACTGGACATTAGGCAATTTGGAATTGAATGAATTTTGGGCCATTAAACCCAACTCAATCAATACGATTCTTCAATGTATTCAATGTACAGTGCAATCATTGAATTATTGAATAGAACTGGAAAGTTGTTGATATTTTTTGTGTATACTAACGGTTCAGTTGTTGCAAAACGATTTATAGAAATGCTATTCCCATAAGCCATGTTAATTATTTTCGGAATATTTTTTAAAGAAAGTGCGTGCTTTCAATATGGGCGTAATTCACTACTTTTGCGCGAAATATACTTTTTTTTAAGTAAACTTACTTTAAGAAACACATGTACATGTATATATTACATGTATATAAAATAAACGTATAGACTATACCTTAAAAAAAATAAAAAAATTACAGGTATATAGTGATTGAACTTAGGTTTAGCATCCCATTAAGGAGCATAACCCCCTATGTTTAACAGGTATCCTCTGTATATACATGTATATATATGTTCCTATACTTTAGTTTACAAAATATATTGACGGAAGTAAGCTGCATGTTATTTGATAAACTTATACATGTACTAGTACACTTTATATCCGACATTTGCTCCATAATAAGCACTTAACGAATTCTTCCCCTTTACCCTTCAGTTCCCAAAACATGGAATTAAGGTCAATTGAGGTGACTGCTGGCAATTTCTACCTCGGAAATATATAGGTATCCCCCTCCGCGTCTCTCGAGCTTATAGTCATTCAGCAAAAATTTAAAAAAATACCTATAGTCGCTGAATAGCAGGTGTTGATGATAATCGCCGAGTATATGAAGAGGGGGTTGTACCTCCCCGTGTCATAGGAAGTGAAAAAACTTAATACATTAGAAAAGGCTACCCGCCGTCCTAAATTAATGGACCTATTTTCTTCGCTACCTTTTTTTGCTCTATTTGAATGCCAAGGTAAGCTCTAAATTCCAGCATCACCCCATCGTGACGTCACCGTCGTCCAATGGGGCTTTGCCAAAATGATATCATCTCATTGTGCCCCTTTGTCGCGTCAAATTTCCATGAATTCACTCCAGGCACGTTACGCAACTCAAATTCCGCAAACAACTTTCTTCCTGTCTACATAATTACAACGGAAGAGATTTTGACGTGAGCCAAAAATGTTGCAGTACATCCGTACCCAAACATTTATGAAATCGAATTCTGATGCTAGAAAATCCGTATGCTATTAATAAAATGCATCGGTGCATGTACATTAAGTTTCTGGAAAAACCTATGATATACACAACATTTCTTTATTAAGCAACATTGCTTATTTCGCTGTACATTTATATAGCCCCGGTCATGGATTCTACATGTGATTTATATTAAGTCAGGGCGTCCAGTAAATTTTATTTAAAATTCCCCATATTTTATTTGCTATATTTTATTATTATAATTTCTAGTAGGCCTACTATTAAACAAAATGGGGAATTCTGCTCTATAAAATCTTGTGCCATTTACGTGTATCAAATCTCATGAAATTTTGGGATGAAATTTAGAACGGTATTCATTAAAAAAAAAATAGTTGCATCTTTTTGAATATAATAGCAAACTGATATTTCAAGTAAATCTCATTTCAATACACTCCACAGGTAATAATAATAAAAGAATAGTACTACCGGTACATACTGTACATTATACATACTATACACATACATGTATATAAACTTAATTAATAATGTTAAAAAAAACGAACTTTCTACATGTATATTAATCCAGATTAACAAAAAAATTCCCTGTGTGGACCCCGATTTTACAAACTGGACACCCTGTTCTGAAAGACTAAATACAAAACTATTATAATAACTCCCTATCAAAAAAATCTGTATTTAGCATCTTTAAATTTGGTGATGTCACGCTATTTATCCACTTGGTGCGCACGCGTATACACGTACTTCTTATCTGACCACGACAAGATAAAATTCAAAATTGGGTTTATAGATGTACGAGTAGTTAACCTCCAATGATTAGACAAGATCTATATACGCTTCTTTACATATACTGTACATCACTGGCGGGGAAAATGAGATAAAATTGGTTGACATATGCGGTATAATGCAAATTATCAACCTGGCAATATTTTCCAAAACTAGAAATATGGGATGGAAACTATGGTATATGTAATCAAATCAACAGATATTAATGTCTTTGCTTAGGTGGTCCCACAACCTTGAAATTCGAAATCGGTTTAAAATTGTCAAGTAAAAATTCTACGAAAAAATTTAAACTTCTACAACCTAGATAACCCTAAAGTAAAAAATAAATCCATTGAACTACTTTCAAAAGTTCATGGCGTGTCAGATTTTGACTATATATACTTGTGCTATCGGCAATTCTGTAATTGACATTCTGCATTAAATGGATGCTAAATATACTTTTTTTGTAATTTGCTTGCTACAAGCTCCAGGGATTCCTCACACCTACATGTATTTAAGGCATACATTAGGCACGCAGAATACCTATAAATAGGTAGTGGGTTTCCCAGGTATCGTTTTTGTAATGCTCCCGGACACTGCTTCAGTTCCGCCTAAATCCTTCACCATAGTTGAATAGACAAAACTCCCTTAATCCTTAGCAATTATGCGATTTTGAAAGTTTTGGTAATTTCCATTGTGCTACTGAAATGCTAATCATTTTACTTAAATATACCACCCTTAACGTGATAAATGGAAGTGATTACTGTCACTGAAACCTGAACTGTCATATTCAAGGACTTGAGCCCATGGGCACCTCCATACTGTAAGATAACTGAAGGGCAAAACTTTCCATTCGTGAATTAAATTCAAAATTGTGACAATACGGTAAGGATTTCTTAATGGCAAACATAACAGCAATTATATGTGGGAAATAATATTGCGCGTAGCAATCTCATTACCACGTTTTATGGGATGCAGACCATAAATTTCGTACCACAGGCTGTAATTTAGGGGACCCTATCACCGCCCGTGGGTCAATGAAAAGGGGTACATGTAAGTTGTAAAGGGGGAAACAATTCTAATCTCCGTATTATGTGGAAATTCAGAAAGAGCTTATGGGATGCCAAAGGTAAAGTTTTTTGTCACTTATACTGTACATGGGATTAAATTTGCTGCGCTGTGGTTTAGTATTCCTATACAATTTTGAACAACGCCTATACGTTACATGAAACTTTTTCATTAAACGATAAAAAATATATAAAAATTACTAATAATGGCATATTGAATAACATCTGCATGCCGTTTAGATCTGTATACCACGACAATCTCAAGAATTTTGTAATTGCATGTCTGCCATTTAATAACAATTCTAAAGAATGTGTAGTAAACTGCAATGTATCAATTCTTTTGACATTAATAGTTTTGATGTCGTGATTAAAGTAGCATTAAAAAACACAGGCCCAAATAACAGTCTTATACATGTAGTCCTGTCAATTGCCTGAAATTTCAATTACCAGGGTAATAAATGCTGGATAAACGGTCCAGTAAAGTTGCTATAGTTTAAAGGAAAACAAGGAAATGACTGTTTTTGTCGTGCATACTGTCCAATGTTGTTATTAACTACATGTAATAATATATCTACAGAGCACATACATGTAACCAAAATATTAAAAAGAAACATTTTCCTTTCTGAAAAGCTTAAAAAATGAACGTTCATTGTATTTCGTAAAGTTTTCTCATTAAAACTATTTTGAGTTATGGTTAAACTATAGGTCTGTAATATAGTCTGAGCATTGTACTTTATAAGGCTATTATATGTTGTGTTAAAAGGGCACGGAGAAATTTATATCAATATGAACATATATGATACATGTATATCAATATAACAATTTTTGTACTGCATTATAATTTGTAAGTATACAAATTCATAAGATAGCTAACATTTACATGATTTTAAGTGCATTGTTTAATGTCAATCGCCTGTCGTATACATTATATGGCTTATAGCGTGTACATGTATTTCAATTTGCAATGGCTGCAACTGATCATATATTTATAATAATCCGTACACATTTGCCAATTTATAATCAGCATTACGAGTGAATTGTTTAGTAATTTTCACTATACTGAGTTTCTATCGAATTCATGGTTTCGGGAATTAAGGTTTCAGGTTGTGTAAATGGTATAATCTGTTTTTATAGCATTATCTTCCTTATGTAATTATACATATATAATCTTTTGTCATGCATGCATGTAATCACTATATAGAATTGGTTGTGGGAAAACCCCAATAATTAATCCTTTAATTGATAATTGACAACTGAACATGTAACGAATGCTCACTTTTTTAATCTTCAAAATAAAGGGCATTTTGCCAATGGTATTATCATCATGACGTAATTTATAGTGCAAGATATTGCTATAAATATATAAAAGCAACTTTATAAGCTAGACATGCAGAGTGCGTTCATTAAAGCAATTGAATTTATTTTATCAGATAATAAATAGAACGCTTGTACATGTTAGTGACTTCGTATATCTTTAATGTCTTCGAATTGAAGTAGCTTATCTACTATAATCTAATTGCAAGTAATCGCTAATTATTCTGGTCTCTAGAGATAGCCAACATTTATTCAGTTGCATGCATGCGAATGAGTATAAGATGTGACATTTTATGCGGTTTGGAAAGTTATATAACCTTCTGGGCATATATGATGTTAATTTGATACCAAACCGTTGACTTTATACCTATATATTGCGATAAAATTTCCCTCACGAGAAAAACATACAGTATGTAGGCTAAAAGCGTTTATCAGACGGTTAGAAATCAGCCATGAACATGGCAGGATTGCGTATAAATTTATATGGAATTAACAATTTGTCCAAGATCTTTCCAAGTGAATAAATTCAGAGTTGTAATATACATGTATATACATTATCGTTTTTAAACAGGGTGATAATCGCATGTTTTAAAAATCTAACCATTTTATTTCAATCAAATTCATGAAGTATATACATGCATGTGTATAGTGCATATATTAAATTAAATTTTTAAACTTCCCTGAATTTTCTACTATTAAACTATACACATGCATAAACTACTTTAATTTCATATAATTAGTAAATTAGTTTTTAATTGTCGGAGCATTAAATAATATTATTATTAAATATTTGCACGAGTACATGTATATGTTTCAGTTGAAAAGCATTAAAACAGACATCAATTTTATTTATCATGAAATTATATTCGAATAAGTTAATACGGGAATTACTCATTATGGATGAAGGGCCATGGCAGTGTGCAAGAATTGGCTGTTAAATTTCCCTTACTTTAAAAATGAATCAATTTTCCATGATATTTCCTAGTTTTCAAAGTCTGCAATAAGAATATTTAAAAGTTTATTTTCGTCAGCAAAGACTCGAATTTCTATCGAGATTATATATATTGCAATGTATTTATAAATATTTCCGCATATATCACATTCTGGAATGACCTAAAGTTTGCACTTTGCTTGATATATTTTCAATGGGGTCAACATTTTGCAATATATAGAATGTCACTGGTCACCCCTATTTTGTGTAACGATGTTCAAATATGTTTGATACGAGGGACTTCTAAGAAAAAAGTATCTGGTATCTTTTTTTAAAAATAGCCTTAAAATTGGTCGCCTTATATTGCCTTGACAAGGACTCGTACATGGATATGTGCACGTATGCATGCTCATGCACTTATCGATTTAATTAAATTTTTCTTTCTGGTTGTCCAACATGGAATTGCTCCCGTTTATTTCTCTCGACAATGTTTTTTTGTCCTGTTCTTGATGGCTAATTAAACATCTAGTGTGGTCATCGGTCGAACCAGTTAGTGTGGTTTTGGACGTTTTTACTTGTGGTTGTACCTGATTGCCATGCACGGGAAATGCGCCAAATTGCACCCATTTGATTAGATTTTACTGTTTTTCGCCACCACCTGCTGCTCGAGTGATTTCGTTTGGATGTAATTTAACTACCCTAAACACGCTATGCATCTGGATATACCATGCTCGGGGTGATTAGGGCTGTCCATAAACGACGTTATAAAAAACAAGCAGGAAACCGGGAGCATCACGTGACATCATACATTTACTGCTAATAATTTAAAGATTTCAACTCATCAGCCACTTTTTACACATTATTTTATATCAAGGCACATCTGATTTATATTTGTGTATACAATATAGTGACAACACTTTTAATCATTTAATGCAAATCACTATCAAATCGCCGATTTATGTGTTTTTACATAATTTTTAAATTTGTATTTACAAGAATTATTACAACATAACCTACACAAGGCTTTTTTGTCGAAGCCAAATTTCATGAATTTTTGTAAAGCACAGCATGCAAGCTTATGTAATTTAATATGGGTATACGTTCACGAATTTTATCTTATCTCTAATTTTTCTGCATTTGGAGAAATTCCTGGTTTCCCAAGACATGCTTCCATATTGACCCGTTTGACACTGATTTTCCGTGAATTTATCCAAATTTTAACAAAATAAAACAAATGTAATAAAACCATACTGTATATATGTATCAAATGAAACAAGATAATATTATAGAATTCCTGAAAGTTACTTTTTGTTATAGAAATATAAAAGTTATACAAAATACAAATTTTATACAAAAATGTCAAGCTAACATAAAGGCTATGTCAAAACTTTCAGGCCATACGTTTTAGAGGAATCTCACGACCAATTACCACCAGATTAATATACATTTGTATAAAACAAATGTAATAAAACCATACTGTATATATGTATCAAATGAAACAAGATAATATTATAGAATTCCTGAAAGT
>JAQGCC010005005.1:0-12196 GCA_034698905.1 Xestoiulus laeticollis
TATGAAATTTTGATCATGCAGTATAGCTACAAAAATACTGCATTTTTATCAATTTTTATTTTTGTATTATAACAAGCCCCGCTAAATCAAACGCGCTTTTTAGCTTTACGATGACAGCTAGACAAGCATCCCATATTGCAAATCCAGCCAAAGATAACAAGCTGATGTAACAAATTGTTACCTGCAACAGCTCACTATTTATTGGAGGTATATAATGACGTGTTAATTATCCAGAAATATACACTTTAAAGCGAGCGTTTACACCGTTTCCAACATGCTCCAAATTCGGCCATGCTTGGATTATAAAGGCACGTTCAAGCTTCAGACGTGCTCAAGAGTTGCAAAGCTACCACAGTTTTGAAATGATGGCTACATGTCTCACGTATAGGGGAGGATTTGCGAGAACCATCGTTAAATTAAGGGCAGATTTTCCATCGTAAATGGCACTTGCTAGAACGATAGGCACATTCTCGTACCTCCTGAAATCTTAATGACTCCACCCTTCTTCCCATGCAATCAATTACCTAATAATGTAATGATGTATTCCTTCCGTTGGCACTCTGCCAAATGGGATGCGATTACTCAGCGCGTGGAATAGCCCTTCTTGCAGAAGAAAAAAAAGAGACCACTTCCTGTTCCGGTTGTGCATGTGTGTATGTGTGTGTCTCTCTCACCTTCTTGCGGTGCTCTTCTTGTTGTTCGCAAGATATGTCTATAGGTTGGCAATGCCCGCAAGAGCATGCAGGGTGGTTGGCCTGTTTTCTCAGAGGATAATAGGAAATGGTTTAAGTACGTGTTTGGCTTGTTCTCTGGAGAACGAAAAAGTGGCGGAGATGGGGGATGATGATGATGAGAATGTGCGCTAGCTGTACGAATCAGTCGTTTACTTCCTGGTTCATTTATTAGCAGCGGAAGATTGGGGGGTGGAACAACAAAGATGAAAAAGAAATGGTCAGGTTTATACCCTGGGATCAAATGCGCTCCTTTGTGTTCACCCTTGTTGTTTATGTTTGCTGGTGGCTTAAGAACTCGACGAGGTCTTATCCCCCTCGTGTAACTAACAATCATTGGAAATGCTGCTATATATAGGAATGGTTTTGTTTTGCTAAAATTTAACGCTGCAAGTTGTCAACGTTATGTTGCGATATCGGTTCCTTGTAAAAATGAGCTTGACTGTTCAATTCTTTGCAGGTATTGCATTATACCTGAAGAGGGTTGAAAGTGTAATTTTCTTGATTGCAATCGCAAAGTGAAGAAGCAATTTGCAGGCGTTGCATGTCTATAAGATCTGCATTGTCGTTAATCCTAAATTATTAAAATGGTAGATAAGTGGCACGTAAGTCGATAAATGGTATGCAAGGAAGACGTGCGATAAACATAGACCTATTGCAGCTTTTATGAAATACTTCACTGCTGAAGTTAAAGTTACCGTTTAACTGCAGAAGACTTTCAGAATACATGACTTATCAATTCTGTACTGACTTTTTAAATTTTTTTACATTAATTTGTACTTTAAACCGGGAACCTTGGATTATGGACACTATCCCCCGTACCACAGTTTCCCACCTTAAGTTTCTGTTCTGATGAGACGAAGCTCGAAATTTGAACCAATTCGGTACCACAGTTGCCAAAATTGTCGACATCTAATTGGAGATGGAGATCCAGGCAAGAAAAATCGAAAATATCGCAGAATCCCCTATCAATATCCGTATCTGGACAGCAACGATTGTTAGGGGAAAATGAGAATTGTAATATGGCAACATGGTGCACGTTGAATTTTTCTTATTCCGCCATTTTGAAAACTGCCGTCTCAAGGTACCTCATTGACCAACCTTGATCTGTGGCTCAGATGTAACCATCTGTGGTACCAATCCCAGTACTTAATACGAAGCTTGGTCTCAAGCAGCGCTATTTGTGCAACTATGGTACGGGGGTATATCTTGGACGTGTGCGCAAGAAGTCATGAAATTTGGTGTTTCCATAACGTAGTTCTGGGGGTTTTTTAAGGGAAGTTTTCTATATAGTAAGGTCTCAACATTCTCTTGGCAAATACATTCTTCTAACCTTGAATTTTTAGATTCCAATTGCAGCTGTCTATTTAAATTTTTGAAACTCAGGTTTCAGAGATGTCTGATGTGCTAAAAAGCCTAAAAAAGGACGATAAGTGACGAAATATAGGTGATATCATATATCCAATATGGCCGCTTCTGGATAAAAAGGGATTGATATTAGAAATACCATAATACAGCAAGCCATCGGTGGTGTTGAATCAGAAAATAAGATAATTTTTGATTTGAGGTTATTTTTGGTCTGGTTCACCCTTGTTCCAAATGGACCTTGAGCATAGCATTTTCAATATGACCGCTTCTAGAATGAATACCCTAGTCAAAATATACTAAGTACACTTGGTAAAGTATATTACTAAGTACACTTAACAGTAAAGTATACAAGGAAAAGTATACTGTACTTGATTTTCAGTTATTATACTAAGTGCACTTTTTTGTACAACTTGCATGGTAGGCCTATATACTTAGTATATAGAAAAGTATAGGGCCTACTAAGTACACTAAAGATTTTGACAAGGGTAGGCACACTGTTGTTAATGGTATTGTCAAAAACGATGCTGAGTAGGGGGAAAAAATCAAATCGGATTTAAGATCTAAAGAGTTTTGATGCTAAAAAGTGTCGAGCCTCCTTTTGACCAGGTACTCCCTTCTCTGTTGGTCAGTGAACCTAGAACATTGCATTTCTTGTATGGCCGCTT
Organism: Xestoiulus laeticollis; assembly: GCA_034698905.1. Lineage (NCBI taxonomy): Eukaryota > Metazoa > Arthropoda > Diplopoda > Julida > Julidae > Xestoiulus > Xestoiulus laeticollis. The sequence continues at coordinate 2,765 of JAQGCC010005005.1, forward strand.
CTAGGCACTCTGGTGTTGGAGATGCCATGATAAAAACAAGCCATCAGAGGTGCTGATTCGAAAAAAAAAGCTAATTCGAAGTCGATTAGACGAAATGACCAAGAGCCTTATCCTCCACTTATATAGGATATTGCTTTTAGCATTGAGATGGCAAGATTCTGGTACCCAGCACCACCAGCTCGTGCGATATACTGAACCATCCAAAACATGAAGGGTCTGTCGAAAGGAGGAACTATCGCCCTCCTCATCCCACATTCATTCACTCGGACTGCGTATATATAGTTAGACAAAAGAGGGAGTGATATAACGGCAAAGTTGAACAATGAAAACATCATCGTCGTAGATCCCAACGATAAATTATCTGTCATCTGCAGCCGGCGTTGTGGCGGCACGTTCAAGATGCGAACGAGCCCAAGGAGAAGGGAAAAAAAAGCCAACTTAATGGGATTCGATGAAACAATTACCCGATGTGCGATGTAGAAAATTGGGCGTTGGTGCAATGGATACGCGTTTCTACAGGGCCATGCCATTAAATCAAAGCAACGAGGTTCCGTGGCCATTGAACCTAAATCCTTGTGCGCTCCGATTTGAGCTAGCTATGGAATCCCAGGAATCGTGAATTTATTGGCCCATATCTGATGACGGGATTTGTTTTCTTCGCATATCTTTTAAGTTTTCCACGTTATGGAAATGTGTGTTTTGGTGCAGGGTGAGGGTTGGGTTTGTTTGCCTTCATTTTGTCGTTTTGGCATCGTACACTGCATCGTCCATCCGCAATGGCATTGAGGAATGACTGCATGCCTAAGAACAATGACATTTGGGTTTGGTTTCGCATGTTTAATCACGGAAATTGCTGGAAAGGTCATTGCCGCATTCAGCTTTGATTTCCCCCTTTCCCCAGCGATGTTTCAATGCTTTTTTTTATCATTCTTAAATCTGTTAAAACCAAAAGCAAATCTTGAAGTTGTTGCTGAGGTCCTGTTGTATTGTGTAGTGGATTTGTTTTATTCTTTGCTCTTAAGATAAAAAAAAAAATACTACAAGAAAGTACGCGTCTTACTCTTAATTTTGAAATTTATTAAGCATGTTGTTTTTATTTATTTTGGTGTTCATGTTTTAATCATGCTTTTTTCATGATGATCTTCTGAAAAAGACTCAGGAAAAGTACTGGTAGAAAATTTGAAAGCGATCAGGTGAATGTATTTTTTAGATAATTTTTATAGTTTAGAAAGTTTTAGCCCTATAGTCAAAATCTTAAGTATACTAAGTATACTTTTTCGTATACTGGAATGTATACTAAGTGTACTTTTTTGGACTATACTTAGTATGCTTTCATTTACTTTAAAGTATACTTTCATATACTTCGAAGTATACTTTCACATGTTTCAAAGTATACTTTCATTTGTTTCAAAGTATACTTTCATAAACTTTGAAGTATACTTTTGTGTATACTTTTATATACTATGAAGTATACCTTCCTATACTATGAAGTATGCCTTCCTATACTTTTAATTACACCTTACAGTACACTATTGCAAACTGCAAAGTTTATACAATAGTGTATTTGCAAATATACTGTAAAGTGTACTTACGAGTATAGGAAGTAATATAGAGTACTTAAAAGTATAGGAAGGTATATTGAGAGGAATTGAGACGTATATCACAAATAAAATCGAAACTAAAACTTGGCAGCATTGAAAATACAACAGTTTAATGATACTTACAGCGGGCATGACATAAAGTATAATACTTGACGTAAAGTATACTTTAAAGTATACTTAATTTTCAGTATACTCAAAGAAGTATACAATTTAGTATAAAAGTATACTTTAAAGTATACTTAATTTTCAGTATACTCAGAAGTATACTTAGTTTACCAAAAAGTATACTAAGTATATACTTAAGATTTTGACTAGGGAAGGATAAAACTATGCCATTAGTTTTTAAGATTTAAGACTAATGCAGTTTTTAGCAATTATCCCCGATAATGAACGCTATTTTAAAAGAATGTTATTTGCATAAAGCTTGTTCGAAAGGTATTTTCGTCAAATATGTTACTTCTGTCCTAAGTAGTTTTTGAGTAAGTTTAAAGCTATTCAGTTTTGGCCTAATTCAAATTCCGATTATAATAATATCAAACTTATATAGATTAAATTCATCTTACATGCCACTCTCATATTTATCATCATGTCTGATACAGTATGTTTGTGGATTGATCTTGAAGCCATTTCATTGCCATTTTCATGTTGTCTCTGGTTTCGTCATATTTGTCCTCCAATACACTTCCATCTATCGGAGCAAACATTGGCAGTGAGAAAAAAATGTTTTGTATAACTGGGTAAGACACTTGACCAGACAAAGCCCTTGTCAATATTCGAGAAAGTTGAAGACATTACTTACTGGTTGCATTAGTTATTGACCCGTACAGCTAAATTGTAGTTGTTCCAGAAGCTCTTCACAGGTTATGGTTATGAATGTTGATTTTGAAAAACAAAATGGTGATAAGTGAAGTTATAGATGAGTTATTAACCAAATACACATTTATCTAGGGGGGAAGCTCACTAACTTAGGTAATTGGTCTGGCTGTGCTATAATATATTCTGGCACAAAAGTTTCCAACGATCGCTTCATTTTTAATGGAATGTGTTGAGAATGCATCGGATTTTTTGGTGGGAGGAAAATAATCTAACCAATATTGATCTGAAGATCGATACTTGGTTGAGGCTGCTGCGAATAGTTATATACGTAAGGGCGCTTAACGTTTATGAACGTATTTAAATGCAGAGAGAAAGTGTGCTCGATAAATAGCGGAAGAATCGATCAGTTAAGGGTAATTATGGAAATGTCACGCACATGGATCTAATGCGACTTGGAGGATTAGGAGGTGGTAGGGCCAAAGTTTACTTCTTAAGAAAACTCAAGTCAAACATGGTTAATTCCTTTAATAAGGAAGGCGGATGCATCTATGCCTACACTAATTGCTAACGGGCACGAATTAAAAGAGACGGTTGTCTGTTATACCACTTGTTAGGCTATTGCAGTAGGTCTATACACTGTACAGTGATTTTGGAAATTAATCACAGAGCTCTGTTTTTCCTAATTAAGACTTGTTTCTGTAAATGCACCTGCTAGATAAAGCAAATTCATTTTACTGTACCAAGCACCGAAACTCGTCCACTTTTGATAATCAAAATTGCTATTTCAGAAACAATTTAAAATTCAATACAGTTGTAAGCTATGTTATTTTTTTTAAAGATTTTACTCGATGTGCAATTTAGGCTATTTTAGGCTATAAATGGGTTAGAAATGTGTTTCGATTAATTGTTTTTCAATGCAAGTATAGTTTGTTGCCCCTTAATGGCCGGTTGCACTAACAAAGGTTAAGAATAACCTAGGGTTAACCTGCTTTATAACACTAGGTTAACCCACCCTTGCATTGCACACGTGCTGGTTAGGGAAAAATGAAGCGAAACGTTAACCCAGCGAGTAGGCAGGGTTGACCTCAGGTTAATATTCTAGAATTAGATGGCGGCCTTTTTGTTTTCTGCATGTTGGAACATGGGTTCTATAATCCTGGGTTGTTTTATCAAGGGTTAATTAGTGCAACACACACTGCTAACCTGGAGGTTTAATAACCAGGAGTTGTATTTTAACCCGAAGTTAGTAAAGCTTAGATTTTCACCTCAGTTGGTGCAACCGTCCCTTAAGGAAGCAAACAGTGCCAACATGTTGACCCATTAATTAGGAAAATAGTTCCTGCTTACTGCCCCTGAAGTTGGCAATCAACGCCAACATGCTGCCCCTTTAAGGCGGCAATCATTGTTGACATGTTGCCCTTGTAAGGCGGCAAACAGTGCCAACATGCTGCCCCTCTAAGGCGGCAATCAGTGCCAACTTGCTGCTCCTTTAAGGTGGCAAACAGTGCTTACAAGATACGTTGCACTTCTCTAGGAATCACGTATGTTCAATGTATTAAAAGCGGATGGGTCTGGAATGGGCAAGCTTGTTCGAGCATAGAGACCACAATGATGTACAGAATCTGCTGACGGAATAAAGGCCTTTTGGGATTTGTAACTAAAAGAGTATTTCCTCTTGATACAGTGCTTTTAAACGTTTTATCGAAAACGTACGTGCAGGAGCCAGTGTTGGACTTTGATGCTAGTACACACCTATTTAGCCATGACCATTTAGGCCAACAGGATGCTTTGATCATATCCCATAAAATAAACGAGAATGTTAGGAATGTATTGTCAACGTACCAATAAACCGGATGCACATTTCCTTAAAATTTCATAAGCATCGTTGAGCACAAGCTACTGAAATTTTGTACTATACAGTAGTGCCTGTCTAAAATAATTCTATGTAAAATAATATCCTCTCTAAAATTATAAAATGGGCCATGTATAAAATAATAAACCTCCGTAAAGGGGTATTTAATAATTTGTATTGGTCCCAATGAATTTTCAATGGAATATCAACAATGGAAGTGTACAAAATATCAAACATGGAATCAAAATTGCCAAACATAGAAACAAAAATGGCAGGCACATGCAGGGCAATTAAATTTTGCTTGTGATGCCAAACAACTACTGACTCATCAATACATGTACACATGTATAAGGATTGAAAAAAAACGGGGCAATTCCCTACTTTGCAGCTGTGTAAATTGTGTCGACCAATAGCTAGTGACTCATGACGGATTCAAAGAGGGAAAATTCCCTATTTTGCAGCTGTGTAAATTGTGTCTGCCACTAGCTAACGACTCATGAAGGATTCAAAAAGGGAAAATTTCCTATTATGCAGCTGTGTAAATTGTGCCGACCAATAGCTAGTGACTCATGAAGAATTCAAAGATGGGAAATTCCCTATTTTGCAGCTGTGTAAATTACATTTGAGTGCCAAACTTGTAGATGGTAGATATAAACACTCGTCTAACATGTGTAAGCTAGAATTCAGTAACATATGTCCCCAAAATACGATTTGTCGCCCGGTGCATGCAATATTAATCGCCGTACAGCTCGAACAACAAAATGCAGGAGTCCAGTTGTCAAAACGTTCAAAAATAACGTGAAGAGCTTCGGGAGCTGACAAACACCCCACTCGGTAAACAGCTAGCTACAATGTTGAATTTCAGCTCAACGCTGTAATGTACATTGTACATTGCGAATATTTTATTGTGTCGGGTCTATAGCAAGTTCATGAAAAATGCAACAGGCGTTTGACCTTTTGACCTCCGGTGTCCTGCAGTGGATAACTCTTGTGTAATTGATAGTTCTGGCATCATGAAGCTTAAACTCTGATCAGTCGACGTGAGACTGTTCACATAACCGTAGTCCATTGCTCGATTATGAACATCACGGAATTAACAACTCCTTTGTACCGTGAAAAACAGGAAGCCTTTAGTGCAGGGAGTTGAGCAGCTGTTTCAGTGTTTTCGTTTGGCTCTCTCTATAAGGAATGGCCTTCTTCGCCTCATTGTCTGGCGCCTTTTGTTCTTCGCCACCGGGATTTAATTTCCTTGTTCGGAAGCGAAATCTCGACCCAAGCAAGAATCCATAACCGACGTGGAACTCGGTCACATTGCCGCCATTTTTGGTGTCTAGGAGATGCTTCCAAATCGATTTTCAACGTGGTTTTTTCCCCCAGCTCCCTCATCCTCCTCGTAAATGCACTCCGTTTTCGGTTAACTTCAGTTTCCGCTTGTCCTCCTGACCGAACTTTGATGGATCTGGAATCCCTGCCATTTGCAGTGTGCGCCTGCGCATTGCAAGCTCCAGGTCACTCATTGACTACACGGGTCATTTCAGCCCTTTGGGGTATATTTTCTCTGCTTTTTCCCGGAAGTCTAGATTGGTGGTCATTCATTACCGTAATTAATGAATTGGACGGGTTTCGCAGGCGACGCTGTGGCGAGGCTTGGTGTGGGGAAGCATCATTACTCGTTCCCGAATTACGTTTATTAGCATGGAGTATACATGCTGAAAAAGTGAAGCCGATGAGACAGATAAATGTCTTTGCAGTTATGATGCACTGTTTTGAAAAGCGGATTGTCAACTTGTACGAAACAATCCTATGTTTAATATAGGGTTATCATAGACCTGGAAAGCCAGAAATATAGTCAGGGAATATATATACAGTGTATATAAATATATATATTTATGTCAGGGAAATTCAACGTAGAAATATTTCATTTGGGTTTAATGCAGCCAGTTATTAGTTATCATTAACTTAATTTTAATTACTTATGGTTTTTATGTCAGATATGAAAGTGGATAAATAGTAGCATTAATACATGTAGAGCAATAACAACTTGTCCGATACCAAAATATTTTTAGCTTCAAGACAAGAAATTATTAGGCATATTTAATATTTCTGAATTTTGAGTCGCTAGCATCGTCAGAATTTTTTTAAACTACAAAATCTACATGTTTTCTATTTTGAAAATTTCATTTCTGATGAAAATCTGTAATACTTGTAATACGAAAATATATGTAATTCAAAATTTATAATGTTCATAACGGCTGCATCCTTAAAATTCGTACTTTTGCTGTGCAACTGTTTTCTTATGTAAAACTTAGTTAAAAATGATGTCCTCAAATAGTTTTCAAAAATAAATGGAATAAAGATTAAAAGATGTTCGATACTCTTCTAACTGGGGTATTTGTGACTTTAGAGGTATTTGACTTCTTACGAGTATTAATATTAAATTTTAATAACAATAAAAATAACAAAGCATATTCTTTAAACATTGATAAGAAATTTAAAGCAACCATCGTGAATTTAAATTAGACAATATTGATTGCGCAAGGTTTTCTTTAATCATAACGACAACGATAAACACACTATTACGCATGCGCATCAATAATTTATGTGCCGTAAAAGTCGTTAGGCTCCTCAAAGACGTTGTGGTATCACGTTAAACTAATGTAATTGTCGTTTCCCCACACCCACAAACCCATTAACGTCGTCCTCACGCATGCGCATTGGCAGAAAAAAACAGTGCTGCCAATGTCGTCAAGATTAAAGGAAACCAGCTTAATCCCTCTAATCATAGTGGATACGAAAAAGAATAGGTAAACTTGCAACATGTTCATATTCACATTTGTCATGGCAAACTAGTTACATTTTTACTTTGAAAAACTTTTATATATGAAGTTTCACCACACAAGGCGAATTTAAGAATAATTGAAAGTAATGGCCTTTCAATTTCAATGATCGTAACAGATCATCGATCATTATTTGTTATGCTTGATACATTCAGGCGCGTTTCTTATTTATTTTTTCAAAGCACTCTTGTTGTCGACAGTAATTTCAACCGTTGTGATATCGTGAAATGCGATGCTCAACCCATCCTTCTTGAAGGAATTTTGGAGGTGTTAGCACATGTGTGAGTGATCCATGGCCTATGTGCATGTCGAGCTTGAAATGAATGTTATAGTCCTTAAATAATCAACGTGCGAAGACGACATTTGCTGGAAACGAATGCTTGGAAGTCAATTTTTCTGACGGTGTCATTGCCCTCGCCCAGGTTAGACGTGGATTCTTGTGTAAAGACCCGATTTTCAACCTCGTTGCATTCACACCACCCTCGTTTTCTGTTTTTTTTTTACTTCCTATCGTGTGGTTTTTTTTTTTTTCTTCTTCTTTTAGCTTTGGCTGTGAAATACGTTTTGGGCGAAGTCTCCATTTTCATTTATATTGAAATTAATACGATGCTGCTCATTTTTTTCTCCCCCGACAAATTCAATCACTTTTATACGATTTCTACAGCAACAACGTATGCTGAGATCATTATACGCCAACGTTTATCCGCTCTAGAGGACCCAAATTGCTCGGAGAGTCATTTTCGGAAATGTGAAAAAATGAAATGTTTGCCTCGTTATATTTAGCGGACTAATTTTGCAAATCCCACATCGACGAGGACCTAGCTGATTTCTGCATTGGTGGTCGTGTAAATCTTCGAGCTCTTGTGTGCTGAAGAGGGCCTTAAATTTAGTCAATACCGGAAATGCAATTTATTTTACAAAAGTTTTGGTCTTAAAATTGTATGGTCGTGGCAATATCATGCTTCCACCAATGAAATTGTTGTAAAATTTGCAACAACTCTAAATTGGAGTTGGCTAAACATATGTATTTGTACAAAGTTTGTTTTGGAGTTTTAGAAAAAAATCTACACAATTGTCAGGTGCATATAGTGCACGATTTGATCGGCATTATTACAGTAGAATTGTTTGTACTGACGAAAAAAATTCAATAACTTGTGTTTAGGATTTGGAGACAAATACGAGGAAATTAGCATTAAGTACTCTCACTGTGAGGAAACTTAGCTATGCTAAAATAAGTTTTTTGCTTATAGTTGACGGAAGCTTGAGTGGGTTGGTCATGCTTGTGATATTATGTATTTTGGCGTCAATGATTATGCTGGAATGGCACTTCATCTATTAGCTTTAATTCGACATGTAATTATTGGGAAACAGACATGTTGTGTCAGTCTAACTGAAAATTGTCTTCTCTCAGCCTCCGTAACTACAAACTTAACCGAATTTGGCTATTAATGTGATAACTTTCGCATCGTGAGCCCATTTACATGTAATAATTGTGCCCGATTTCCTTTTCAATTTTTTTCTTCAGTGAGATAAAAATGTAACAAATTTCTGGTGGGATAAAATACATGACTTCGCCTAAATGAAAATGGACAAAAACAGATTTCTGAACGAGAGAATATGTATCCTGAATGTCACTTAAAGCTGATGGTATTTTAATGAAGCGCCGTTGCGATATGACACTGAACACGTGATATAAATAAAGCACATTCACACCTAGTCAAAACACAAAGTCGCATGGTTTAGGATAGATTTTAATGCGCTGAAAAAACGACATTAGCACACGTAACACAATTTAAGTTATTTGCCTGATTTTAATTTCATGTAAGACTAAACAGAAAATCTAACCAGGGCTAAGGTGGGACACATCTTAAATGATCCTTAATGACTATAGTTTGTAAATGCATGCCATATTCTTCAAGCATCGATGCTTTGAAATCGCCATGCCATTTTTTAGCACCGAACTTTGTCAGTAATTGTCAGGACATTTCTTGGCGGTTTCTGCATGCTGGAAGACGTTACAATTGTTCTTCTTTCTGTACAGGGATATTAATGGGGCTTTCAACTATACCCTTTCCAATGGAGAATTCTTGCGTCGACATTCACGTAGTCTGTGTAACTCCAAATAAACCGAAACTTTTACACAAAGTAGTTTACAATGTTAAATAGGGTCAAATGTTTTTTCGTTATATTTAAAGTTATAGTTATTTTATAAATAAAAATATAATGGTCATTCTCGCGCTTCGAAACTTGACGCGTACATGCTGCCACCTGGTGGCAACATGTTCTTACATTTTTATTTATAAAATAACTATAACTTTAAATATAA
>JAQGCC010005006.1:0-12194 GCA_034698905.1 Xestoiulus laeticollis
TCTTTAAAGTCATCATATGTGTCTTTTTTTTATATAAATAAGTCACTTCTACGTGACTCAAAAAAAAAGTCGCCTACGAGCGACTTGTAAGTGTGGACAAAAAAAAAACATGTCTTGTGTCTCAAAAATAGACACTTCAGTTTAGAGTGTACTGAGTATAGCTAATATACCTCATGTATTAGTCTCTCGTTATAACGAATGCTTTAAACCTGAGGAGATGGAATCCATGGACATAGAAAGACATCATTTATATTCAAAATGGGCTCTCGATATAACGAACAGTGTGTCTGGTACCAGACCGAAATGCCTATACCTCATGTATACCGCTCGTACAGTAAGTTGGTGTTCCCATGATCCTCCATCGTTTCCCTGGGGGAGGATCCCCCTTACCCATCCTCGAGCGTTTTAATATGGAGGTCCCTTGGTCCCCCTAACCCCCCTCCCCTCCCCCCTTCATATGGCGGATTAAGCCGGACGAGGGAAAAAGCAAAAGAGAAAATTTCGCTTTTAATATTTTATGAGAATGAGAATGAAGGGAAAAAAGGGGGATTAATGCAATTGCTAACGAGGGGCCCTAAGCAAACACAACAGCAGGGGCCCTTATAAGGAAAGGGGGATAGAAATAGGAAGGGGGGGGGGGAGGGGGGGCTACGATCGCACTTTTTACATGTGGAAATCCGTGCCAAGTGTCTCTGCCACGACGGGATCGGATCCTGAATTAATCATGAGGGATCGAGGGGCCCCTTGGGGGATCCTGGATATATGTGAGGATGAGAGCCCTTAACGTATACACATTGCCACAAACGCTCGCCAGGGGGAGCAATCCACAAAGGATTTTAGGGCACGTGCATGCCAAAAGGGGATTTCCCCATGTACACGTGGACATACGCCACCCACCAGGGGCGAGGGGGGGGGGGTGGTAAACAGGAAACCTTTGGATTTATGAATCTCTGGACATACTTATACTCACTAAAAACGATGGGTTAAAATTTAACTCAAATCTAACCCATGCTGAGTGCTATGTGGACATACCAACATTGGGTAATTTTGGGTGGAATTTAAGTTTAATTTAATGTTGGGTCACAGTTAATCAACACAGGTTTTTTGGTTAAAATATTCCCAGAATTGGGTAAATGTGAGATTTGGGCCGTTTATGATTAACTCATAATTGGGTATTTTTATACCCAACCTTGTGTCAAGATTAATTAACTCTTGGGTTATTTCATGGTGATTTTCATACCCAAATTCAATACCCAATTTGAAATACCCAAATTAAAGTGGGGATAAATTCAAAATAGGCCTACAAGTTTTATATAATTTCTCCAAGTTATCATATCATACCTCGTAAAATCATTAACCTTATACATGTATATATAAACTTATATATAGTAAACTGGAAAAAAACTATATTCCATGAAAAAAACATGTAAAAATTGTAGGCCTACTTTGAATTTCCGAATTTACCCCTTAGCCCCCCCTAAATGAAGGATGGTTAGGGTGTTCATTTGTATTGGATCAAAATTAGACAACTTATAATACATGTAATATTAAACTTTAATTTATAAACATGAAATAACCCAACTGATTTGCTTACATATAGCAATTGATTCATTCTCGGATTACAGCAGAAATTTAACCCAAAAGTTAAGTATCAGTAACCCAACAAAATGGGTTAATCCAACTTTTTAGTGTGTATTTTGAGTGAAGTTCACGTTTATTTCAATAAATGAACGCTGACATAAAAAAACATAAATACATGTACATGTATATGGTCATAAACGTTTTCACACAAATAATGTACATGTACATACATGTATACGTGGGGTTTTAATCATTTGCCAACATGACAGTGTTTTTTTTCCTCATTTTAACTTTTATTGTTTTCCTTATTTGATACAAAAACGAGGTCACTTAATTATATACGAATTTGAATATCAATACCATATTAGAATATTTTAACAAATGTTAGCAAGAAATAACATCTCTTTGATAACTTTTGCTACTTACCGAAAGTGAGTCGTCCCATTAAAAAAAAATAATTGACAGGCGCCACCTGTGAATTAAAAAAAAATCTTTAATTTTAAACAAGCCATCGTAAAAAAACTAATAAGTATTAAGGGCCGGTTTCACCAAGCGAGGTTAAGAATAACCTAGGGTTAACCTGCTGTATAACAACTAGGTTAACCCATCTTTGCATTGCACAAGCTAATGGCCGGGTTAGGGTAAAATATGGAGAGAAAGGTACGTTAACCCAGCCAGTATAGGCAGGGTTAACTTCTGATTATTATAGAACGTGGATTCTAGAACGTGGATTCTAGAACGTGGATTCTAGAACGTGGATTCTAGAACGTGGATTCTAGAACGTGGATTCCAGAACGTGTATTCTAGAACGTGGATTTTAGAACGTGGATTCTAGAACGTGTATTCTATAACGTGGATTCTAGAACGTGGATTCTAGAACGTGGATTCTAGAACGTGGATTCCAGGATGTGGATTCTAGAAATTAGAATATAGAACGTGGATTCTAGAACGTAGATTCTAGAATAAAATAAGAGGCCATTTTGTTTTCTGCATGGTTAAACATGGGGTCCATAACACCTGGGTTATTTTATCAAGGGTTAATTGGTGCAACACATACAGCTAACCTGGAGGTTAAGCTGCAGGAGTTATACATTTTAACCCGAGGTTAGTAAACGATAGATTTTCACCTTAGTTGGTGCAACCGGCCCTACAAGTGCGCATGTGCATTTTATTATTTTAGATGAATGTGCATGTCTCGAGTGATTAAAAAAAATCACAAATCGATATGTATGGTCCCTTTATTCCTTGGATCCTCTCTTTATAACGAACGCAAAACAGACCCCTATGAGGAGAGGGGAAACAGTCCTCCTTTAAGGTAAAAATTGCATTTAGGCGAAGAAGGCCATTTACTTTTTGCTGTTTAAAGCTGGCTACGGACTACTAACGCGTCACGTGAGCTCACATGACGTCACGGTACGATGTCACAGTTGAAAACGTGTCATCACGTGATGGTAGTCTGCAGCCATGCAGTTTCATCCCCTATTCTGGCTATTTAACCCTCATAGATGCCCTTATAGACCAATGATTAAAAATCATAAAACCCCTAGCTGTGGGGGGGGTATAGTTCCCCCATGCATGTCAACATTCCCAGGTAGGCAATGGTATTTAACCCCTCATCATCAAATAACCCCCTGTGGCTAATACTCGAAGTACCCCCCCCCCCCCATTTAAAATACAAAGTAAGGAAAGGGGGTTGGGGGGGGGATAAAATTCAATTGTTTACCTATTGGAGAGTTACGTGTATTTCGTCCGATATTAAAAAAAAACCCCGTATCTTTGCATCCCGAATGAAAATATGTTTTATTAATAACATATTTTTTTATTATTTCATATGATAAATTGGTATCTCTCCTGCAGGCATTACGTACGCTATTATTATTTGAGTCTAAATTTGGGAGGAAATGCCCTAGGCCATGTGTATATCTAGTCTTTGTTTCGGTCAACATATCGTCTTATTTGCATAACAGTCTGTGTTTATTTTCAGACAAAAGGTCCTCTTTTTCTTCTTCTTCTTCTACTGTACATGTACATGTATTTTGGTTTGCTAGCGATCTGCTTTATAAATATGAAACAATATTTTTCGGCATTTTTGTTTGAAGAGGAGACGAAGATATGCGACCAATTGCTTTCTCTTCCATAATTTAACTGCTGAATAACATGTTGATTTAATGGAAAAATAAAACTCCTATACCCAACCCCCACAACAAAAAGACCCTGCTTTTTTAGGTATTCACAACAAGGACCTAGCTTTTTTTTTTGAGTAAAAAAAAGGCTATATCGATTTTTATATCAAAACTAGATTTTAAAAAAAGGCTTTTAGGAGGAGAGGGAAGGATGTTGGACGTTGGTCACTCAAGAGGTCAGTGGGTAGGGTCAAAGGTCATCCCAAAAAAGCCCCTTTTTTAGATACCTTGTTTAGGTATTTACAACAAGGACCTAGCCATTTTTATGTAAATTACAAACTAGATTTTAAAAAAAACGCTTGGAGGAGGAGTGGGAAGGATGGTGGACGTTGGTCACTCAGAGGCCAATGTTAGGGGTCAAAGGTCATCCCAAAAAAAGCTCCTTGTTTAGGTGTTCACAATAAGGACCTAGCTTTTTGCAGAAAAAGGCTATTTGGGTTTTTATGTCAAAACTAAATTTAAAAAAAGGCTTTTAGGAGGAGAGGGAAGGATGTTGGACGTTGGTCACTCAGAGGGGGAAGGGTCAAAGGTCATCCCAGCTGTTAAGTTTCGAAAGCATTGCATTTTTATATTTATTATACAGGGTGGGTCAATAAAAAGTAAGATAACTATATAAAAATCATAAAATGGTTATTTTTTAATGGAATTTCATTAAAATTTTTACAAATATTGTTCTTCTCGTTACTTTTGATTTGCCCTCGTTCACGTTCTATTTTAATGACGTAGGCAAATCATTCGAATTTGCTTTTTAAAATGGCGCTTTTGAAACAGTTTCCGGATGAAAGTGCTAACTTTGAACACAAATTGAAATGGTGAATCTTTTTGTATCCTATTCAAGTACAATTATACAAATTTTCATTAAATTTCATTAACAAATAAGCATTTTATGATTTTTATAAAGTTTTTATTGGCCCACCCTGTAGACGGCTATTAAACGTTAAAAAACACTTCAATTTATTAAGTGTTTAATCACCCGGATATGGCTAAAAGTTAGACATTTTTAAGATGGCTGCCTGTCATCAGGTTTCAACTGTAAATTCGTATAGCGTGACCTGAAGATCTTTGGACACGTCACGCTGTTCGTGCCAGGGGGCGTGGTTTCACATAGGGATGATTCCTGTCGTGCCGCTTGATATGTTATTTTCCTGTTTCACCACCATACATGTATATCGAAATTAAACAGTCAACACAAGCACAAACCGTGTTTGTCTTCAAATTCACCATTTTTGTTTCCGTATTTTTTCGATTTTACATGTACGTGTACATGTACATGTACACGTGCACGGCTTCCTTTCCCTATATGTCCAAGCCCCGCCCATTTTATACTATTTCCGATAAATAAACAGGATCAATCGAATTAATTCAACGTATTCATGTTGGCAATTTAGCAAAGCACTTGTGCATTGCGGTGAAGCCTCGCTGCCCTTTGATTTAACACGCTATAATGCCAAAGTGAGCTTCCCCGCAATACACGTTTGCTATGCAGGGTTGCTAGCACAAGGGATGCTGCCTCTTGATATAACACGCAATAATGCAAAAGTGAGCTTTCCCGCATTGCAATCGTGCTATGCATGGGTGCCAAAATAAGGGGATTCAAAATATTATTAGGGGCATTCAAATCAACACCATTTTTGCCAAGTTTTGACCCCTCACGTGACACCACATCACTTTTACATTGACCACTTTATTCCCCCTCCCCCCCTAAAAAAAACTACATTACACATACATGTATACTTGTACTTATAAGCAACCCCCTTTCTTAGAAACTGATCATTTTTTCTTCCCCAAAGCGGAAGTGACGTCACTGGCGGCCATTTATTATATATTTTAATAATGCATCGAGGAGTGATTTTTGGATTCCGATCGTCGTTTTATCGTTTGGCTTTAATAAACGCGTCGTAAATCTCCATAAAATCTCGTTAAAAACGAGATGGCGACCTCCAATAAACATGCAAAAAACGCGCCCAACCCTCCTTATTAATAAGTTAATAACGCCATTGGAAAGGGGGGAAAGGTCTCTAAATATATTAAAAATGGAGCTTTTATGGCGCTTATAAAACGGGGGTTAATTGAAAGAGGGCGTGTCAGGGCCTCCTAATTGGGCCCCTATTTGCATCCGAATGCATGCATTGCTATAAGCCTCGTTAAATCAAAGCTCGTAAAACTATTAACGAGCCTTGTTCTGGACTCGTTCACATACATGTATGTACCTCTCTATACGACTACATATGGGATTAAACCACAAAAACCCCTCAACAATAACAAATGACGTCATAATGAACACGCGTGCACGTGCAGCTTGCCCATTCAACACGCCAGCAATATAACGTTCTCCTTTTATCCTTTTATTGTTAATTAAACATATTGCGTGCATTTATCGTAAAATCTAACGTTGAATCAATTATCTTTAGCTTATACGTTTTAAAATGCTATATTTTACTGACTTTTAATGCATTATTAAAATAAATTTCCGTGATTTTTGCACTTTTTAATATAATTTTCATTGAATTTCTCACTTTAAAATAAATTTCCTTCACTTTTCCTCGTTTAAAAAACATATGCCTTGAATTTTTCACTATATATGAATTGTATTATTTTATATTTACAAATATACATTTTTTTGTGAAAATATATGTAGTTTTACAATTTGACCTTGAAATGACCATAACTGCACATATTTACTACAGCGCCACTCGTGCATCTGGCGGTCACGAGACGAATTACGGAATTCTGTTCTATTTTTTTAGGTGAAGAAACTGGTAATTTTACGGTTTAATCCGCGTTATATCTTGTTAATCCTTGCATGAAATCGCGTAGTAGTGTTTAGTGTTCATATCAAGATCCTTCTGGCCGATTTTGGCGAAATTTTAAGGTAAGATTCCCCAAAGATTTCGGCAAAATGCATAAGATTTTCTTAAATTCGAATGGACAGAATACATGCACGCGCAGAGGACCATTTCGCGTTCCATTGTGTGTTAGGCCTACATTTTGCGTTAGATTTTGTATTTAGGAAAGTACTTGAGATGAAGCTGGAGAATAAGTGAGTCGTTTCTCTTATTTTAATGAGTGTGATCTATAAGTGATCTATAGTATTATTTTATACATACTGTATGTATTTGCAAAAATACATGCACAGTGTGTGTTTGCAATTTGACCTTGAAATGGCCATAACTGCACATATTTACTACAGCGCCACTCGTGCATCTGGCGGTCACGAGACGAATTACGGAATTCTGTTCTAGATATATTTTTAGGTGAAGAAACTGGTAATTTTACGGTTTAATCCGCGTTAAATCTTGTTAATCCTTGCATGAAATCGCGTAGTAGTGTTTAGTGTTCATATCAAGATCCTTCTGGCCGATTTTGGCGAAATTTTAAGGTAAGATTTCCTAAAATTTCGGAGAAATGAATAGATTTTCTTAAATTCGAATGCCGACAGAATTGGCGCCATTTGGCGTTCCATTTTGTGTGTTAGGCCTAAATTTTTGTATTAGATTTTTTATGTTTAGGAAAGTACTTGAGATGAAGCTGGAGAATAAGTGAGTCGTTTCTCTTATTTTAATGTGTGATCTAATGATGCACGCTACGGACAACGCCTCAATTAGGACCGCCACAAATGGAGACGAAAGGGAGGAGGATATAGAAGAAAAAAAAAAGCGCTAAATTAAGTTGGGGAAACGCGACTGTCAACAGCCATTTTTCAAAAAATAAAAAAAGGCGAGGAAGAAAAACGCCCCGAAAGCAAACATAAAGCAATCCATGAAACGCTTTTACTAAATGATGTCTACGAACGAGGCCATGCCTACAGAATGTCATTGGAGACACGAATTTGCATCGCTTTTTCTTTGCAACACCTCACACAGTAGCCCTATACATGTATAAGAAGTTACTGTATATTGAAACACGGGCATGACAATGGTCCTAATTGAATTTTGGTCTTAGGAAGGTATTGTACTCCTTATAAACGTTTGAAAATGCAATTGTTGGTTAATACATGTACCTTAACCATGGTTATTCCTACCAAAAATAGTATTTATAGAGGAATAGCAAGGGGTTAAACCATGGGGTCAAAGTCAGCTGATAGAACTATGATTTGGGTTGAGTTTATATATGTATACAAGGTATAATGTATTGAAGTTCCTGCATTTTACCTTGCATAAATTGATGAAAATAGAATTAAGAATGCTGGGTAGGTTAATACCTTAACCATGGTTATTCCTACCAAAAATAGTATTTCCAGAGTAATTTCAAGGGGTTAAACCATGGGGTCAAAGTCAGCTGATATACCTATGATTTGAGAGGAATTTTGTGTTGAATTTACATGTATAGGAAGAACTTGTACCTTCTCACCTTAATTCCTGCATATTGTGAACCTTGTGTATATTTAGGTAAATAAGAATAGTTGGTTAACACCTTAACCATGGTTATTTATAACAAAAAATTGTATTTCCAGAGTAATAGCAAGGCGTTAAACTGGATTTATATAAAATGCAAATTTTGTTTTGATTTTTCATGTCTTAATACGCGTCTTTGAATGTAATTGTTGGTTAGCAGTCCTTAACCGTAGTTATGTCATGTGGGGGTGTCTGTGCAGTTGAGGCGTTTCGCCTTAAGTGAGTCTTAATTGCTTTGCAGAGTGCCCTTACATGTATACACTCGGCCACAAAAGGCCCCTCTCATCGGAGCTTTCGTCTGCGTCTCGCTACGGCGCTCCATCCATCCACTCTCAATGAGTAATTCAATAAACAAATATTGAATTTCTAAGTTTGTTGATATTCATATTATCCCCGAGCAGCGAGGATGCTAGCGAGAGCGCTCTAGAATGGCCCCCAGGCAGAGACTGACAACAGTCCTAGTCTAATACAGGGGGATGCAAAAGACCCTGCATTTTAAAGGGCTTTGGGATGCTATTTTTACGTTTAGGGCATCACTATATACAGTGTATGAGACTATACACATTTGTAGTTTTCTGCTTTATATAAATCTGATATTTAGGCTCACGGATTTCAATTAAAATTATTTGCATGTATATAATAATAATAATAATAATAATAATATAAGTTTATTCTGACAATTTTGAAGGAAAGGGAAGAAATGGGATCAACCACTCCTAATGCACCCGTCAATATAAAAGATTTACAGCGTTCAATGAATGCAAGTCAAGCGAATTCAACCCAACACAGAACTCTCTACAAGAGGCAACATTTACCACTGACGCCGGTAATGAGTTCCAAATACCACCAATACGATTTGTAAAGAAATAATGCCGACAGTCTCTTCTCGCCGAATTCCATGTAATCCTTTGACAATGGCTGCCAGTGGTAGCAAAACCACAAATGGAAATTTTGGGAACAATCTCCGCCGGAAATATACCATTTAAAATTTTAAACAGACCCTTTAAATCTATCTTAATACAACCGGATCTGAAGGGAATCAATCCCTAGAGCCTGTAATCTTTCAGAATAAGACAGACATCTCATGCCCACCAAACGCTTCGTAAAACGTTTCTGCACCGACTCCAACACTTTGATATCCCTAATGAGGTGCGGACTCCAAACCTCACAAGCAAACTCCAACATTGGCCGAACATAGATCTTAAATGCCAACATCATAGTCCCAGCATCACTATACCGAAAACATTTGAAGAGCATGGATGCCCGAATATGGGCCTTTCTAGCAATCTGGGCACAATGTCCACCAAACTTCAAATTCGGGTCAAAATGAATTCCCAAGTCTCTAACGTAGAGGGACTCTTCCAACTTTACTTCAGTTAAGGCGCGTTTACACCGCGCGAAAGTTGTACGAAAACCAGACGACTGTGGCAAACGAACCTTGGACGAGCGTCCAAGGTTCGTTTTTAAGCATCGTTTTTCTCGTTTGCCACAGTCGTCTGGTTTTCGTACAACTTGTTTTCCATTTTCGCGCGGTGTAAACGCACCTTTATATAATACGCCTGGTGAACATTTTTTTGGTCCAAGATGAAGAACCACACATTTTTTTAACTGAAAGAGGGAGCTGCCATTCTCTGGACCAAGACGCCACCTCGTTCAACCTGGACTGGAGGAGTTTGCGCTGAGCATTATCCGAAGAAATACCAAACAATTTCAAGTCATCGGCAAATCCAAAAATGGGCACAGGACCCGGTCTCCGCAACAAATCATCAATAAATAATAAGAATAATGTCGCACCCAAAACACAGTGAAACCTGTGAATAGGGCATCTCATTGGGACCGAACCATGGGGTGTGCTACTTGGAGGGATGTGCTATATAAAGGTTCAGCTAAAGTGATGACCACATCAGATATTATTATCCTAATGAAGATGCACAAATATATATATATGTTGCAATTTTATATGCGGTTTTTAACATAAAACCGAAAAATATGTTTAGAAAACAAATATATGCTCTAATACAACTGCATCTTTGTAGATGTAGCCATTTTTATTTTATATTGAGTGTACATGCACGTATCTAAATACCTTTTCTAAATAGCAAACATGCATTCACTATGCTAATGTATATTTTATTTGACATTTATCGTCCTCATTTTGGGATTTCTCAGTGTAATTTCATTGTGGCATCGCTTTGGCGTACGCTCTTCGCAGGTAAAAGCGTGGTTTTGTCCCAAGAAACCAGTGCGCACGTCGCGTTTCGCAGGGAATGCGCTATATGGAGGTATAGTTTGTTCTATGAAATCGATCCGTGCAGACTGCGAGGGTGCGCTACTCCCAGGTAGTACGCTATATGGAAAGCTATAGCTCTTATTCGCAGGTTTCATGTAATATTATGGACTTGTATGTGTCCTGTATAGTCCTTGATTGACCCTATGTAGGGCCTAGTTATATATGCAAGAAGCATATTTATCTTATAAGAGGGCATATATAAAGTTTTGTTTGGGCATGTGACCTGTGACCTATGTATGGGCCATATCTATGCTGTAATACACAATAATGTATATACATGTACACTGCACGTGATTGTACAGGGTGAGTGAAAAATATATTTGAATTTTTAAAAGTGAATTCAATAACGCCATTGAGACCATTGATTGCAGGGGTCGACCTTTGACCCCCCCCCCTCCTCCTCCTCCCCATTTCGATCGATGGTGTGTAGGGATGAGGGGGGGGGGTGGCAAAGAGGATTCAGCCGGATATTGTCACCCGAGGCGCTGCTCGTCGCCCCGGAAAAAAAGCAAAACAAGATCGCAGCAGGAAATTACACTCTTCTCCCCTCGCACTCGCAAACTCACTTCCGGTTTGGGTTTGTTCCTCAAATGACACAAAAATTTCCCAGTTTTATAATAAACACGGACACATTTCATGCGAATCAAAATCATAAAAAAACACACACATGAGGAGGAATACTCCCTCATTTTAGCAAGACGAATTTTCATTAAAAAAAAAAAAAAAGTATGTACGAAATTAAAATAAAAAGTAATTAATGACTAGTGGAATGAATTATTTTGTCTTGGAGGAAATAGAAATCGAAAATAATGTGCATGTCACCTTTTTATCCTAGTGAATTTGGTGAGGTCACGCATTTTATCCACTTATTGGCACGCATGAGCACTTTAAGATGGCCACAAACTATACGATCACGTCACGTGAGCTCATATATGTGATGGCACGTGCTCACGTTTTCAACCGTGATAACACGCAATTAAAAGCTTACTACAGACTACCATCACGTCACATATATGCTCATGTCACGTATTAAAAAAAAAATTTGAATTCATTTTTTTACGTGATGTGAAGAGCATGACGTGATAACAGGGTTAGCCTCGTACATCCCGTGAGCTCGTGAGACGTGATGGTAGTCTGTAGCCTGCAGCTTTAGGTATTATTTGTATTTCGTCTAACACTAGATAGAATTCGTGACCGGGGCTAATGAATAATATATTGACAATATAATGTACATGTATAAATATGAATCCATTTAAGGTGTCAAAAAAAAAAAAAAAAATTCCTTTTCTATTTTAATCCGAATTTGAATTTAATGAAATTGGTAAATTGGTATATGAGAGAATTCGTATATAGGACTACAATTATTTACTCCGCTACTAATTACCCAACTGGAATTAAGGCTTTATCGGGACAAGTTGAGAAAGGCCGGTTAACCGCTAAGCTAGATTAATTGGCTAATTAAAAATCGGCCGTTAATTGCAGCTTGCTTCTATACTGAAATAGGCAATGGCAAAGGAAAGCCAATCCGCCATCTTTGAGAACCAAGATAATGACTTTTAAATTTACTCATATAGACTTTCTAAAAATATAGCAACTGAACTTGGCATTATTTTTAACGAAATGTTGCACCAATAATCATACGGAGTTTAATTTTTGTATATTCAACACGCGTTCATATTTATATCATGAATTATAAATACATTTATCTTAATTGAAAAAAAAAAAAAAAAAAAAAAAAAAAAAAAA
>JAQGCC010005007.1:0-12193 GCA_034698905.1 Xestoiulus laeticollis
GAATTTTTTTTAAAAAAAATTTTCAAAAAATTTTAAAAACAAAAGGGAAAAACAACAGCTCGAAATTCGGCCCCATCATAACCATTGGGGATCATAGTAGGGATCGCCCCCTTAATTAATAGGCTACTAATTAATTGGGTTTGGTTAGCCACAGTTAACTGTCTTCAGGCATTCTTTATTTTCAGTGATCATACATTAAATACCCGTACAAGGTAAGCTCCGTACACCCAATTATCTGGAATAAGTTATTGTACTTTGGAAGCTCACATATCTTACCATAAATCTGCTGGTTTTTGGACATGCGAAATCGCCTTCTATTAGGATTGAATTCATTTTCCAAATCATAGTCTGTGATTTCAAATTTTTCCACTTCTACTTCCGTCATTGTAAGTTAATTTCTCGGTTTTTCTAATACAGACGATAAATACCGTTCCACAGTTGTATTTAACGACTTCCTCTCACGTTAATATTTGAAAAAAACAATTTTTTAGCATTTCATTTTCGCACATTATACGATTTCATTTGATTTTGAATTCGCTCGTGAACACTTAACACTGAACAATCCTATATGCATAACATTACAATAAAGGCTCATAGCAAAATTAGCAAGAGCGCCGTATCAGATCGGCTGCAAGCTTATAGATTTTTGACGGTCCTGACGGTGTAAGCCAATCTCGGCTTACTCGGCTACCGGCTAACGTAAACAAAAACACAAAACATGGACTCCGCACGCATTTCTGCGAAAGCTTTCGCAAACGAACAAGAAATTCGCAAATTAATGAAAGATTTTCTTTCAGATGCCGACCGTCTTTTACGAAATGCCACGGACGGGACAACTTCCGAGCTTCCACTTTCCGAAGAAGCAATGCTGCATTACGTCGAAGAGAAGCTCAGAGGTAAAGGTCATGGAGGGGGTCACAACAGCAGGCCTCAGCTCCATTCCCACTTGGCCCAATCTGTCAGAGAGCACATGAACTCATTTGTCCAACAAGAAATAAGCCGTGCCCAAGAGCAGTTTGACATGGCAGAAATGCGCGCCTCCCTTGTCGATGCCTGCTGCAAGAGCATCATGGAGTCCTCCCAGTACCAAGTCTTCAAGCAAGAAATCTGTTCCTCCGTAGAGCAGGCCACCCAGCAGTTCGCCCACGACTACTTCAACGGACCCTTGGACAATTCAGAGGTCCTAACCGAGAGCGCCTTGGAGGACAGCCGTTGGGTTTTTGGGGCTCACGAGAACGAAATATCGGTCACAGATGGCGACACCAGTTCCCTGTCCAGCTCCTACGGCGCCGCTTGCTGGGAGATGTTAAGCTTGAACCGGCTATCCGAATTGGCCGACCGGTTGGACCGCCGCAACACTCCTGAGGTGCGCTTCGAGGCCCTGCGTACGCTGTCCAGCCTTCCGATCGCGGAGGTTGTCGCACTGGACAGCTGGCCGAGGGTGAGGGCACAGCTCGAGGTTGCGTTGCTGGTTTCCAACGCCTCCCTATTCGAGAGCTGCCTGAATTTCCACGCCAAGATGCTGCGCAGCACGTCCAGCCTCTGCGTGACAGAGAGTTACGGGATCCTGGTTCGTGCGTGTCGTTCCACGTTCGAGCTTGGCATTGCTCCGTCCGATAGCTGCCGCCCGGCATCCCGCATCGATCTGGGAGAACACCACCGCCTCCTCAAGATCTGCAAACTGATCAACACGTTCAAGCGGGTGGTGGCGCGCTACTGGGCACGATTTCCAGAGCAGCACGTGAGGGCATTGGTAGAGTTGACGGTCAAGTACTTGCTGGAAGATGCCGAGGATTTGGAGGAGCTAACGCCGCTGCACTTTCTGGGTTTGATCGACCCACACGCGACGTGGTTCGACTCCTGGACGAAGGGGGAGTACGGTCGCAGGCTCGTGATGGACGAGTTTCGGAAGCATCCCGCCGTCTTGCCTAACCTCGTCGGAAAGTGCCTTCTGAACTGCGAAATAATATCCAGCTGTAAGGGATACGCCACGCCGGACGGTGCCAGGCTAAACTACAACAGCCTTCCGAATGCTTACGTGGAATACTGTTATTTGTTCCAGGCCATCAACGTGCTTGGACTGCTCCTGCAGAGCGCAACCGGGAGGATGCTTTTCGACGCGCAGATGGATGGAATCCTATCAAAGGAATTTGCGAGCCGACTGATGCGGACTGCGATTGACGTCGGAAAGATGACCGATGTCTGCAACGAGTTTTGCGCCGCAAAGGCAATCGCCAAAATCTTGGTCAAATTGATCAGCCAGGAGTCGGGCTGCCAGAGCATCTTTTCCGGAAGCTGGCTGCCGGATCTGATAGTAGAATCTCTCCCAGAATCCGAAGAGGTGTACGACATGAGCAACAGCGACTTGCACCTACTAAACCACATAGCAGATGTCTTAGCCGCATTAGCAGAAAGCGTTGTCGGCCTGCAGATAATCATAGGAAAGACGGGTTCCCCCGACAAACAGGGAAGCTTTGTTCGGTTCCTGGCGTCTTTTACCGAAAAGCTTCTGTTAGCGTCCGAAGATGCGCTTCCGTCGTCCTGCATCACGCTGGACGATCTCAAGTGCAAATATGTCAAGATTTGTTGTTGCGTCTGTGCAACCCATGACGGGATCCAAATCCTAAAGCAGACGGGGTTGTTGCACAAGATAGCAGAAGAGTGGGAGGCCCTGCTTCGGCAGGGTGAAAACACGCCCATCCCCGGAGCAACGAATTCCGATAACTGCTCGAGGGACAAGGCCAGGGATTGGCTGGCAAATCTAAGCGCCATCGGGTGCACCCCGCTTGGGTTGGCCGCCTTGCATAAAGCCGATTTGTTGCACGATGTTCTCGACTGGGCCGAAAAGGAAGTTCAGGAGGGAAAACAGGTAGCTATGATAAGGATGAGTAAAGGCGGGTAATCCTAGGTGCAGGGGCATTATGCGCGATACAGCCTCTAATGCACGGGGGAACAAACACGGGGAAATCAATGCCAATGTTTTCCGAAAGTGAGCACAGCGTTTACGCACTGCGCGAAAGGACGACCGACTCTGATCGGGTCGATGCGCAGCAGCAAAAAATTGGGATCGGCAGACTTTTTTGGGATCCCGTGAGCAATAAATTTACCAAATGTCCGAGAATTAAGCTGGGTTTCATACTGAACTACAGGGAAGAAGAATTCAGGTAATTGGAAACTTTTTTTCTCAAAATTTAGTTCGGTACATTTGGCCTAAATCGGTTTTTACGAAGATATTAAATTGAGATTGATCAATGCTAATATGCTATAGTATTACCTTATACTTATAAAAAGCAAGGTTAAGGGGTTTTCAAACACAAATATTAAGTCATCAATGGTCATGCAGACGAAATTCTCGATTAATTCAATGAAGCACGTGCCCGTGTTTTCAGTTTTTAGGAAAACACAAATCCGCAGCGTGTGTCAATTTTGCGTACCCGCCTGCGCAAAAGGTTTATTGCGCTCTATGCAGCGCAAAAAACGCACAGCTAGGAAAACCCGCCTTTAAATTTCAATTTCTTGGTTCCGGTAAACAGTATCCTAAAGGCAGCTTATCCCGGCTTTTAGTTGAACAGCCTATCCGTGCAAAACCGCCTGATGTTGTCGCAAGCAGCAGCCGCATGCAACATCCAGTTGGGGCTAACCCATCACGTTTCGCCAGCGGTGGAATTCACTTCCAAACTGCTTTATAAGTCGAGCGAGCTGCGCCGCGTATTTGGGACCGGCACGAGCTTCCTGCCCACATCAGACGAGCGTTTGGAAATTTCTCTTACTCGGATGCTGGCCGACTTTGCCTGCATCCTGCCCTCGTGTGCCGGTAATACGCTTTTGCCAAGCGAATTCATGCATGGAACCGAGAAGTCTTGTGATTTACCTAAAGGGCCTTTCGTTTGCAGCAATGACGTCTTTGTTGCCGACGAGCTTCTCGGCGGAAGACGCTGCCGGCACGTCCGCCATCCCAAACCTGGTGAAATTGGTGGTGGCTGGCATTCAACCGGCTTACTGCAACGTGGAGCTGATCTGCGAAATCGGGTTACGCCTCCTTGGAATCCTCAGCACCAGTTTGGATACTTGGTTGCATCTCCAAAGCAGATACAATCTGTTGGTAAAACTTTCACAAGATTATGGCAATTTTTTCCCTATTTTAAAAAGGTGGAAGCGCGTTACGTTATATCCGTAATTAATAACTTGTCTTCTTATTAGGAAGCATTGCTGGAAGCTCAACGATCCAACATCATTGAAGGAACCTCACAGTTAGCGATTGACGGTCCGTTTGTCTTGAGAAACTGCCTTCTCGTAAAAATTGCGGAAATTGGCGGCGAAAACGAAAAGATAATGCCACCTTACATTATAGAACAAGTGAGATTCTGTTAATCATTTTCTTAATTGGACACCGATTTTCACCGTTTGGAAAATCTAGAGTCAAATGTATAAAAAGCGAAATGCAAGATATAAATTTCATCTCCTTTTAGGAATCGCCTGATGTGGAATACCTCCAGCAATGGCCAATGATAGTTTCCTTGCCAATCTCCTCTAATTATTTACCCGGACTCTCGCCCCTCGAATGTCCGCCTTTGGAAATCGAGCAATTCCTCAAAGAAAGTCACGTGGAAAATTTGGACCAAGATTGGATGATCTATTGTCGGGAAGTTTTCCGCAACTGCTTGACTGATGGAAAAGTTCAGCTGAGGGTAGGGCAATTTCATCTTTTTTAACTTCAACGCTGTTGGTTGAAATGACTTCTCGATTCAGAATTTGCTCCATGGTCGAGGTCGGTGGGAATTTTTCAGAGCGGTGTAATTCCCTAAGTTAAGGCTCTTACGGAGGAGAGTTTAACTTGCTCTCTGCACGTTTTGTAATTTTAGTTTTTAAAATTACTCTTCCTAAAAACTCTTAGGAACCTGACATCTTAGCTTTTTTTCCCCATCTTATAGAGCAAGTGGTTTGGCAATCTCTTATACCATGCTGTTCAAGCTATGACCGTTAATTCCGAAGCAAATGCCTCGGAGGATATTTCCGTAAAGAATACTCATGTAAAAGGAAAATTATCAAATTTTTTTCAAGTGGGAAGTGAGTTGGTGATCAGGTAATATAAAGATATTAAGATAACACCAAGCTAGCATTATGGTTTGAAGAGTGTAAAGCGTGAAACTTTTCTCTTTCAGATATGGGCTTCGGCTAGGTTTACTTGGGTACGAAGCCGATAATGCCAGCAAACTTGCGCGAGTTTTATTAACTTTCGACAGTGGAAAGGACTTGCAGGTGAGGTCCACTTGGAAGCGAAACATAGTTTTGGAACAACTCTGCTCTACATTGTTAAATAATTGTATTAAATTTCAGGAATTTGATTGGATAACAGCCACGGTTTTCCTATTAATGTGTGGCAACGATGAGCTGACAATCAGATTTAGGAAACAAATTCAGGCTTTTCAAATTGAAGCTCAAATGTCCAGCTGTAAGGCTCAAACGATACCTGATCTTTCAACCAGTTCATGGCTTACATTTTGTCATAATGTAGAAGTAATTTTGCTGGGGGACTTGCCGTTAGTCGCCCACGCCTTGCAGGTAGTTTTCACAATTATAATGCCAGCTCAGTTCGAAAGATGCAGTTTATTGAAGTTTGCAATTATTTTAGCTTTCCGGAATATCCATCGGACAAATTTGTCAACCCTGGATAAGTCAATGTTTTTGGAATATCCTCGACTGGGAAGAAATCTGCAACTATTTCGGATTGTGTCTGCTGGGCGGCAAGGATTTCTTTGTGTATTACATCGTGGCACTGTTTCGTCACTTGCAGACTGAAATTGTGCATCGTGCCAAAGATGGGACTGCAGCTATCTTTCTGAGGGTATGAGCATTTGTGCATATATTTTGGAATTTATCTGGGATCCTCTTGGTATGAAAAGTTGGATCACCTTGATTCAATTCAATGCATTACCCCGCAGACAGCATGTAACATGGGGCAAAGTGCCAAATTTTTAAGAGGAAGAGTATACAGTCGTGGACACTTTTTGGGGGAACTATCCAGGCATCCGCCTATATTGGCAATTGAGGGAGGTTGTGGGAAACCACGAAAAACCACAACCAGTATAGCTGACCGAGGTTCAAACCCTGGTCTCCGGAGTTCAAGGAGCTCAGCATAACCACTAAGCCAACCTTGTCGATTAGCCAGAGTGCCTGGTTTCAAAGTTAAATAATCAAATATGTATGATTTTTTGTAGGAAACCAGGCTAGAGGGATTCTGTACCAAAGAATACCTTCCATTTATGGACCATTTAGAATCAAAATATCAGGATGTTTTGCTGTAAACGGATTCCTAGGAATACTGGATCTGCCGCCACATGTGATATTTATCATATCTATTTATTTAACAAAGTCTGCTTGCTCACTGGCCTGCTATGCATTCCACATAAAAATAAACCCAGCTATCTTAATACATATACAACATGAACATCAATTGAAAGCAGCTAGTGTTCCATTGCCTTACTTCTATCGCCAAAGCACAGCACCACATAAGAGCAATGGCTGTGCATAATTTTCAAGCATAAAATGCCTTGTTTTTCCCCCCACTCACGATTGTTAGCAATTCATCGGCTACTACTAACCTCTGATTGGACCCATGGATTTTCGTGTTGGCTTTTATTCGTTCGAATGAAGATTGAATAATTTGGAAACTTCGCTCAAATCCTCGTACTGATATCCGTCCTTGATTACCTGAAATAAAGGTGTTTTTTTAGCATAGTTGCCTAATTTGATGATATTTAAAAAAAGTAACAGGGTGTCCAGCCATGGAAAAATAGCTGGTCAACGTCAGGAAATTTCAGTTAATCAGAAAAATCCGATAAAAAAACTTTTTTTCAAACTATCAAGTTGCCCACGATAGACAATTTAGAAAATCAATACTACATAATAAAGGCTCTTTGGAAAAAAATATGGTCATGGGAAGGATTCCTCGAAAATGTAATGTATGGACTTTGAAACCCTTGAATTTTTTCCAGAAAATTTACTAAACACCCTGGTTGAAAACTTAGTACACTTTACCTTCCTGGCTATCGGCATTCGATTGAAAACATTCCATAAAACCATTCCTACAACTATGTTATCCCTGAGATAAAATATCACGCCTTTGCCATAATCTTCCCCTTCTTGCGGCGGCTTCGGAGAAGGAGTCGTGGTGGACGGTTTAGGGGGAACAGCGACCTGTTGATATTAAAAAAAGAAGCAATTAGCTATGTTGCTGGAAAAAATTTAAATGTTTCACAGCATAGTTAAGGCCGGAAATCATAGTCGTATAAGTAGTACTTATTTGTATACTTTTAACACACAAGTAGTGCTTATTCGACGACTATGAATTCCGGCCTTAGATGCATGTGATAGTTGGAACATACATCTCACCCATTTTTTGTTTTTGAGATTTATTTTGAAACATGTGGCATTTGGCACATGCCAGGATTTTCAATGGCATGTGTTATTAGACACATGCCAAGTTTTTTCCAAAATTTAAATTTAAAAAGAAAAAAGGAGTTCCATATGGAGAAGACAGTTGCATTAAATTTGAACAAGGATTCGGTTGTTAATGTTGTCTTGGATTTTACCAGTAAATACAAAGTTATAAAAGCAAAAATGAAGCAATATTGTAGAATTATTGGACAGTCTTCTTAGCTACTCGACCACAAAAACAAGCTATGCAGACCAGGACGTTTTACAACCAAGTCTCGAATGCCACATCAACGCTAAGCAAAAATGTATCCGGCTTGCAACACATTTCTAAAGATTACCTCTTCTGTTGCTGACCGATCACCTTCTCCAGTAGCTTCCACGACTGCTTTTGGAGTGTCCTTATCGGTGGCCCTTGCAAATACTCCTACAGTCGGCAATGCAGAATCTACAATACCGATGGCCTCGTAGCCCACTTCGGGACCCAAATCAGACCTATTTTAAAAGGAAACAAGATTTATCGAAGCATGACATTGCGATAAAAGCATTGCAGAACACTCGGACTCACCAGAACATCGACTGATGCCAATAGGGCTTGCCTGCTCCAGTCATATTCTCGCCAGCAAGTCGGCCACTCACGACAGCGTGATCGTGGTGTTCGACTCGCCTCCTTCCGAGTTTAACGTCGTAAAAGCAAGCAGCATCTCCAGCCTAAAATTGACAGCACGTGCTCTTATTCGCCTTTTCTTACTAGATGATAACTGGAAAATCTTAACAGTTTCCTTATGATCAGATTACGGAATGAGTCGCACTAACCACCCACAAATTGGATCTTGCTTCAAGCTCCGCATTGACGAGATAACCACCAAGATGTCTGTCGACTTCCAAGTTTGATTCCTCGGCCAAATCAATCTTAGGTTCAATACCCACGGCAATTACGACGTGATCGGTTTTCACCTGGGATAAAAGAGATGCAATTTTAAACACTGATATTGCGGAACATGTTTCAATTCCGAAGCATAGCAGCGGATAAACGGCATACCTCTGTTCCGTTGCTCAACTGCAAAACCACCTTGTCGCCAGATGCGGTTGCAGATCGGACCTGAGAATGCGGAATGACGTTGACACCCTCTGAAAGCAGGATTGGGACATTAGACTTCGTAGAATCAATACTTTTGACTTTCGCTACAACCAGTATAGATGAAGCTAAAAAAACTACCAGCTTTGACTTTCTCCGTAGTCCAGTGACTGAGATAATGTGGTAGAACCTTGCCCATATTTCCGGTTTCTGGAAACACCTGAATAACTTCCGTTCCTCTCTCGCGAGCTGGAACAATTTTTTTCTAAGAGGGTTGCATACCAGAATAAGCCTTTTTTTTCTAAATTATTTTTTTATTTAGTTTTGGAAACTGTTAGGAACACATGGAATGTACGAGGACCTATCATAAATATTCTATTATTTGTGTCAATTTTTTGTTTATGCATATTTCCATGAAATAGAATATACATATGCATGTACATAAACCAACAAATTTAAACAAATAATAGTATATTTATGTTAGGTCCTCGCACATTCCATTTCTCCCTATCATTTTCCAAAATTGTATTAAAAAATAATTTAGAAAAAAAGGCTTATTCTGGTATGCAACCCTCTTAAATGGTCAAACTAGTAACAAGCAGCGAACCAATAGCAAAATCAGCTCTTCAACTCACCTCGTTTTGATAACGCGCAGGCTAATTCACTACCCAAGAAACCACCTCCCACTATGGTAATTGATTTAACTTTTTTAGTGATGGCATCTAAACTTTGAAAATCTTCGATCTGTAAATAAAGGCATTATAATGACATCAGACTCAACTAATGCCGTGATGAATGCCGTTCAGAGTATCAAGTTTTACCTTTCTAAACAGGGTTAATTTTTGTTTAACCTTATTGTCTGCCTCTTCGAATATTGGCAAGTTTTTCGGAGTACCACCTGAGAAATTATTAACACGTATGGTAGCGGTTCAGTGGCAATTCTACATAAAGAAAAATGTGAATCTAGATTGCACACTTACCTGTGGCTATAAGGCATTTGTCATACGTAATTTCTTGCCTGCTGTCCAGGGTGACCTTACGATTGTTCGGGTCGATTTTAATGACTTTATGTCCTCGGACGACCGCCACACCCCCGTTTTCGCGCTCGGCAAGGTCCTCGGGTTTGCAGTAGAAGTCCTCGTGCTCGAAAAAAATGCTGGAATAATAAAATCGATGAAAGCTACCGTGCCAACCGCATGACCATGGGTTAGAGGGCAACAGAAATTACCTCCGCTCTTTTCCGTTCCATTGCTTGAACCTGAGCTTCTTTGAAATTTCGGG
Source organism: Xestoiulus laeticollis (assembly GCA_034698905.1). Classification (NCBI taxonomy): domain Eukaryota; kingdom Metazoa; phylum Arthropoda; class Diplopoda; order Julida; family Julidae; genus Xestoiulus; species Xestoiulus laeticollis. The sequence goes on from JAQGCC010005007.1 coordinate 9,794, forward strand.
ATCATCCCCGAACCAAAGTTCCTTCGATAGTGGTGGGCGCATGTAAGGGAAATAGTCTTCATCACCAATGACGAGTACTTTTGCTTTGGGGTCGTTGGATTTAATCGCTCGGAATGCCGCAAAAGATGCAGTGCCAGCTCCAACCAACAAATAAGGGACATGTTCTGGAACGTTCACCTTTGCAGCAACGGGAATTACTTTTTCTGAAAAGTTAATATCGCTTTATATCCAGTTATTTTCCCTAATCTCTCTGTGCTAAAACATGTTTTTTCCACGGTTTCGCTTTTTACAAACCTTTTTTCTCGGGCTTGGCTTTTTTTATAGGCTTTGGATTTTTCATTGATGGGGGAAAATTGAAATCAATAATGTTATTTTTCCACACCTAGATGTAAAGCGTAAGAATGCGTTAAGATAAATTAATAGACGTTTTCCGTAAAGAATGATGTTTAATTCTCTTGGCAATGCCAACCTATAACAAAATATTTAAAATGAAAGAACATCTGAAATGGTATAATGTTTTCTTCAAATGTAAATAAATACATTAACACTTTGTATATGTCACATGACAAAAGGATAGGTTAAGGCGGAAGTAAATCCATTCTTTCGCTTCTGCAAATGCCTGTCAGTTGCTGTCTAACGTTTATTTGCATGAAGCAAATATAGCAGTACCATGTTTATTATTGCCCGGCACCAGAATGCATCGCATTTATTTTCTTTAGTGGCGATAAATCACAAACCTCGTGCATGTATAATGCAAAGAATGGCAAACACTGAATTATAATGAGTTAAAACAAGTTTGGGTGAATTTGAACACTCACGTAGAAACCCGTGCCAGTAAACAAGGTTAAGCTGGCTAGCAAACCAATATTGTAAATCCTCTGTTTGGAACTGAACGCTTTTTGCCATGATCCAGACGGTAGTGGAATATCATTCATAGTAGGAATCTTGGCTTCTGGTTTTGAATGTTGACTCGAGTATTTTCTAAACCTCCCGAGTGCTAAAAAAAAGAAATTCCTTAAACTAAAATATATAGCTCTCTGGTATTAATTATTTAGCTTTAAAAAGCTTCTATGTCAAGTTTAAACAACACTCCTACTGGTACTTATACACTCCCACTCCAAACATATATATCTCTCTGCAAAATATATTTACTGGAATTTAAATTATATGGATTATGCAAACAAACTTTGTGAACTTGTTTCCATAAGGTCCCGTTTCCATTAAGTTGGCAGTTTGCCAGGTTTTAAAAGTTAAATTCACATATAGCTGCCAATAAAAACATTGGGATGCAAAGCAAGGACAATTAAGGCTATATACCACCCATCGATCGATCAAGAATTCACATTCCTTCAACCTAAAACACTTTAGTATAAAGATATACAGACATGTCATTTCAGGGATTTTCCTTGAAAACTCTAGAATCGATAGTATCACAAATGCAACCTTATGAGCTTATACTAGGACTGATATTCGTCTATGCATTGGTGGGAGCTAAAGAAAAAGTGCAAATGGGATCCCAAACTTACCATTTTTGGAAAAGTTGCTTCTAGACGCGTTACCTGCTGTAAATGATGGACTAAGTCGAGCAGCGTGCTGACAACAACGTAACATGATTGATGAAATTAAAAAAATCGGGGAAACTAAATTTTATTCACGACACTAAACTTTAGTAAATACCGTACTCGAACACCGATTCTCAACTCCAAATTTTTATCAAAGTCTTGCATCAGCATTTGTTGAAGCGCCGTAGCTTCCATTTTTCATGTGTGACAAGTTGGGGCACGTTTGGCGGGTTGACTTGAATTTCAAACCAGGAAAAAGATTAAAAAATATTATTTTATTAGTTACTTAGCCAGTAAATTTAGTAGTTTTCACCTAGCATAGCAAATCGATTTATATACAGTATCTTTCAACAAGAAATTAAAAAATAAAATCATTTTGAAAGTAACAGTAAAACATATTGGAATTTCATTTTGATATTCAAAGGCTTTGATTAAATTTATGGAATTGATTTCGTCTTTAACAAAAATAAAGTCAACGACATCTTTTTCCTGTCAAAAGATAGCCTCTTGATTACAATAAACGACACATAAATAAGCAAATTACATAAGTTCTTATAGTTGCCATTTTCAAAACGCCATTTTGTTTTCCTATTTTTTTAAAAAAAATGCTGATTATTAAGTTACACGCACAAAATAATTTAATCATCACGATTAAAAAGTGTTTAAATATTCCTAATTATTTTTATAATTAATACAACATGGACATTTTCGTGTTTTGAAAATAATATCATGATTTTTGAGCAAATTTCAATGTTAAGGGTAAACTAAACACCCCGTTTCCTATGGGGAAAGCTCTCGACCAAGTCAGCGACTTGTGTAATTAAAATTTTGGAAAAAG
>JAQGCC010005008.1:0-12190 GCA_034698905.1 Xestoiulus laeticollis
TGGAAAATTCAACAAAGAAGATTGGTAACAAACGAAAGTTAAAAAAAATGCTGACCCACCTTTCTCGACTTTTTTTTTACAAGCTTCACGTTTACAAAGAAAATAACATACTAGCCAACATTACATAGTGCAATTATTATACAACTTGTATAAGCAAGGTTCATTTAGTGATAATACCGTCTACATTTCTTTAGGAAAACTTACATAATTCCTCATTTTTGATTTTTCTAAGATAACTTTTTTTTTCTTCCTAAAAACATTAAATTATTACCTTATATCGTACCTTATCGTGCAGGAAATGACCTGCTTGATTCAACACCAGACTATGATAAGCTTATAATGGTTTAACGTTTTCTTGTCAGACTTGTTTGTTTAAACGTTAATCTTAAAAATTGCAATACTTTTTCTGCAAATGATCGAGAATTCAAGATAATCCAAACACGCACAATAATTTAAAATGGTCAAACTAGAGAGGAATTATGCTGCTATAATTCATTTATGTAAATAAAATATTAATTAACAACAGCATGTTGTGTTTGAAATTATTACTAGAAGTCACTTTGAAATGATAACAAAATTATTACACAATTTTTTAGAGTACTTTATCAATAGAGAGTTTGTCATTTGTCCCTTAATGTTAACCACATTGACAGCACTGTCTGTTTTTGCAATGCGTTCTCTTTAAAGTAAATCAATTGACATGACACCTTGCCAAACTCTCTATATAATTTTTCATAATAAGGACATGTTGTATATTTTGTTTTTAAAGCTACAAATGCATTACTTAAAACTACAACATTAAAGATTTTCATCTTATTACTTTATCAGCATATTTTGTAATAAGGACACATTGTAAAAGGTATTTTTGGTTTAAAAGTATCCACATAAAGATTTTATGTCAGAGAACTTTAAAAACATAGTTTGTAATAAGTACATTGTAAAATGACATATCAATAGGTTTTTAAATAAATTTTGCTGTTTATTACTACAATGATGCAACACAACAACTTGATTGTATAAATTGGGTTATGTTTTGTTTTGCAATTCGCACTAGGTATTTAAAAAAATCAGAAAGATCTAAATACTTCATTTGCATATAAACAATGCTTCTGATAACATCTTTTTAAAAGATTTGAACTTATAAAATGGAGTTTTATATGCTGGTAAAATTGATACAAGCCGTAAAATATTGGCAAATTTATACATGCGGAACCTGAAACCAAAAATTTTAATGGGTCGATCATTGTACGTTCGGCACAGACCCAATCTAAAACACAAATAATTGCATGTTTAATTATTAGTTTGCATCTCAATTCGATGGAATAAGTAAATTGCTTGACCCGTGGGCAAATTCTACTAAGTTGTACAGGCATTTCTTTGTGAAGACAATTTAAGGTTATACCCTCAATATGCAACTATGCATGCTCGTACTTAGTTCTAATTACTTTTTCTCCGCGTCCTGACATTTATTTATTTGCCTACGAATTTTAATTGGCGACTATTGTTGAAAATAAGGATGAAGATCTATTCTTGTTAATAATTAGATGGTTCACATTACTGCATTGCTTTACATTCGATTTATCACTAACTCAATTTAACACCATGTCGTGTTGTGGTTAATGAAAATATAGCTGACCCTGACAAGCGTCTTATCTTGTTCATGGATATGCGATTTTATCTAATTTGGGATATTTATTATAAAGGGATGTATTATATGCATTGTTTGAAGCATCACATCTGGAAATTACACCTGTAATTTGGACGGATTTCAGGGGTAGAATTAATATGCATCAACAACATGAATTGGATAATCACACCATTGGAGATTAAAAGAAATTATTTTCAATGAGATTTCGAGATTTTTGGGCTCGTTTGTAGGTTTAATTAGTACATTATAATATTTTTCAAATTTTGTAATGCAATATAGAATCAACACCTGCAATGTTTAATTACATGTATTTTAATTACTCTATTCCATATCGCAATACGTGTTGAATTTGTGTCCTTCAGTATATGTACGTGTACCGGTATGTGCAAGATTAAAATTTTTAGCAATAACAAGTCAATGCTTTCAGACCTACATTATATAGGGAATATCATTTATGACCATATTAAGCATGCATGGGACACATCCCATAAGTCCCATAAAGTAAAATCCCACATATCGTGGGTTCTTATTTGTACATAAATCATTTATACATGTTCTTATTACGGTGGTATCTCATAGTAGTCTCATAATATCTTATTTCAAGTGATTTTATAGAGAAAAATTATGAGACACAAAAATCAAGGGAATTTATATGGGACTCTATGACAGTCTCTTGATGATAAAAATGCTTGCGTTTATGATGATATTGAGATTGTATTAAGTCACAATAAGAGATATGATTTTCAATTGGAATATTAATGGAATGTTCCTTATAGTCTCTTAAACGTTAAGATTATTAAGAGATTCATCAAGGGTAAAATTTCAATGATATTTGATTTTAATTTGGTCCCATTATCGTCTCCTTGGTCTCCTTGTTGTTCTTTATGAAACTATTATTTACACTTAATTAGGATATCTCACTTATTTGCAATATCTAAAAGTGCATAAAATGTATTTTAAAAAAAATTCAAATATAGCTTCTGTCTCTTCAAAGATTCTGTCTAGATGCAAGAGCTAGTAGTCAATGTGCTTGCTAGCACTTCTCACCTGAAATGTGTCAGTATTTTGCTTCTGCTACAAGTCTACCTATCTACTTTCTAAACCAGTTATTCCCATTTTTTTATCGATTGGTGTCCCTGTTTTTTTTTTCTTCTTTTTGTTGCAACCAACCTCCACCAATGACAATGATTGACTATCGAAAGTATAATCCTAGATGCAATTAAGTAGCAGGTGTCTACCTGCCATTATCAAGTAAGCCATGTTGCATAGAAGACAGGAGTTGCATTATTGCTAAGGAAGAGTATTGAATAGAATTAAAAGTTACTCAAGGCCTCTTTTTTTTAGTTGGCAGAACTGGAGCACCAAAATGGGAAAATATGTGATAGGTATAAAAATCTGGTCTTATATCTTTATTATTATTAAAAATTCTGTCATTGAAATGCTAAAAATGCCAATCAGTAGTGTGTGATGCGAGTTTACTTATTGTTGATTTATTTTGTGTAATTTATACTTGTGGCCTACTGCGTCTGGTTCATGTTTTTAAGTTATGCATTTGAAATGACTGTTGAGAATGAGGTTGTATCGCTTAATGTTCATATCTCAGACATAATATCAAGCATACATTATGTAAACGGGTCTACTTATTATGTATTTGTTTCATCAAGGGCTTTAAAAAAATCAGTAATGGGGGAACATTCCGCCTACTTTCACATTCTGTAATTTACATAAAAATGTTGAAGTTTGTGGGGGAGGTAGACACGAAAGTAATATATAGTTTTAAAAATATTCAGTGTTTTTATTTGTATTGCAAACAGTACGAATACTAGTTAGTGTTACTGAATTTGGCAAGTAGTTTGCAATGGGCCATATTTGACAAACTAATCACAATATAACTTTTACATGTAGCTTATCTTGCGAAAATATCAATATAAGGTTTATATACATTATTTGCTTTATTCAGGGTGATTGAAAAAAACTAACTGATATCAAAAAATATATTCATTATAACCTGCTAAAGGTTACAACCAAAAAAAATGTCCACTTCGGTCACTATATAGGCTGCAAATGGTCGCTATATAGAATTTTTATGGATGAAAATATGCATGCATGCGTGTACTAAATCAATTTATGAAAAGTGGTCACTATAAATGGGTGGTCACTTTACCAGGTTTTACTTTATATATTTCGAATTTGAATTGTGCTTTACGTACATGTACAAATGCGTTTAACACTATTTTTGAACATACATATACATGTACATGTATTTAAAAATCATGTCGAAACGTGTTCAAAGAATTCATCATTCAAATACCTTTAAATTTAAAGATATCAAGTATTCCGAATAATTCCCTGTAATCATTACATAAAACTCATATTAAGTTGTAAAAATATAGAAAATTTTTTTTGAAAAAACTTAAATTTGTTTATGCCATATAGTTTCTATAAAATATGCCCTAAATAATATGATATTGTGCAAGAGGATAAATACAAATTCAGTAAATGACTTTAAAGATAAATTCAATACAATGTGAATATCTAATCTACAGAATAATGAATAACTGCATTTATATTATATTTATCCAGAATGATCAGTCTCAATTTCATATACACGTACATTGTATATACAAGTTGTGTCAAGTTGATTTTTGAATGGGCGTTGAATTGCATATGAAAATCCGCCATTCATATTGTTTTATATTTTTGGTCACGAACTGGTGTTGTTTTCATTTCTAGATTGTAATTATAGTATATTGGCACATTTCGAGTGATTTCTGCAAGTCAATGCTCAACTAAACCTGATTGCTGTACCAATTCCATTTCATTGTCCTTTCTTAAACTTTAGCCACAGTTGGAATTTAAAAAGGCCATTTCAATGTAAAACGATGTTTATTGGTTGAGTTATGTGCTCATGGTTAGCCATTTGTGGGCCCAATTAGTATTTAATTTGCCATAAAGCTGCAGCTATTTTTTTCTGCCTTTTTCTGTGCATATATTGTAGGTTGTTAAAACCAAACGACTTGTTTCTAACTATAGTTTCTGAAATCGTATGGGTTATGTGCATTTTTATTTTTACAGCAAAGTTTTGGTTTAATCTTTACGACTGTTTTATAGGTTTTGCATTTTTAAAATGAAAGAATTTTGAGCATATCTCATCGTATGTTTAGGGACAATGTGACAACAATGTTTGTTTTATGGTCATACCATGGACAACTGTGAATTTTTTTGTGGTTGTTGTTAAATTAAAATTATAAAATTGCCTTTGAAATTTTAAAACATTTTGCGAGCAAATTCTCAGTTCTCACAGAATGAACAGCCTGGAATTGTCTACTTATACTTCTGTATAATGAAACGACTACTTGCTAACCTCCTAATTAGAAACTTATTTTAATTAGTTATGGGTATTTATTCTTATATGATAAGAAAAATACTTTTAATAGTAGTTTTTGTGAAAGCAAGATGGCCATTTGCCGAAAATTGTAAATTGAGTTCTAAAATTTGCTTATTTGAAATACTATTACACATGTATACATAATCCATTTGCATGATTTTCATTTGGTTAAGTCTATAACTAATGTGAATGCATTGTCTTATTAGATTTAAGTTGTTTATTCGTATTAAGATGTCATGTGGCGCCACTGACCAAGTTTATTTTCCATCAATACTTTTTATTGTCTGGTTTTACATTTAATCATTTCATGACCTCCTGTGTTCTATATGTTACCCCATGAGGTTAAAAATCTTTAAATGTTGATTTCAATAGGTTTTTTTTAGAAATTTCCTTTAGTTGTCAGATATTGTTTAAGTTTATGGCCTTATACTGTTATATTTAAACAAATTAAATTTTCCTAAGTGGCGATGATGATTACAAATTCCAATCCTTTATTTTTAAGATGACGATTCAACCGATTTCTTTTGTTGATATTGATAGTGTTTTACATTTGCATTTTGTATGCCTTATGCTAATTAAATGATACACATTTCTTCCACGAAAATAAATTTTAATAAATTCATGATTATAGTGTTAATTCAAATATGACATTATTATATATAGCTATAACTCATACATTTTATGTGGCTAAATTTGTTGGGGTCCAATAGACTACAAGTGGTCATCTGAGTTTTCAAAAACAAGGTGGTTACTAAAGGGTTAACATAGCATGTGCCATAATTAATATTAGATTAAACAATAATGTCCTCTGAAATATGTATCTGTTACAATAAAATAATTACCATAAAGCTTCATTTAATTTTAATGAAATATTCTTAATTTTTTCCATGCATATTGTGAAAAAGATATGCTATGCCAAGTGTTAACTGGACTTAAACGTGGCAATAAAAACAACACGTTTTATAAGACAAATTTTATTAAAATTTACCTAATATAAAATGTAATCAAGGACATGAATGATCTGATTCCTAAACTGTCAAATCGGAAGGTTAGCCAGTTTTTTATTAGGGTATAATTAACGTTTGCGTTTTAACAAGTTAACCGATGAGCTATAGAAAAAAAATGCATTCAGTAACTTAAAAATTGTACATGGTAGCTGCTGTTTAACATTAATGCCATGGATTTTTATGAGTAACGTGATTTGTCATACTGTGCCGCTTTTTTCAAAAACAATTTTCGGTTTTGAGTAATTTTCAAAATCTAAATGAGTTAAAAACTCATTTAGATTTATCTTTTTGTGGCATTATGGAGCAATGTTTTCCAATATGAGGAATACGTGAGACACGAATGCATCCTTGATACTAAAAAATACAAGGTTTTGGCCTTTGGGCGAGGTACAGATTTTAGTTCATGTATGTTATTTTGTGAGTGATGATAGTGGGGACTAAACCTAGACGTGCTATCAAATGAAAATATTTCAATCATCCGCACACAACTGCAATAATGCCACACCCTTTGATAGTCTTCATCAAGAATAAGTTTAAAAATACCCGCAGCAATGTGGATTGTATTCTTGCAGGCAATATTTAAAAAAAAAGGATGCAATTAAAATTGGGATGGTTTGGATGGCATTGAAGCTGTATTGTAGCGCAGTCATCTATCAAGTTTTGTTTGTGATATTTAGGTTGCTCTGTTTTCTTCTTAAGGTTTAATTACCGACAGCTTATTGTGCATTGAATGCTAATTTTTTTAAACTTTTATATATGGCTGAAAGTGTGCGATGCATTTCAATTAACCTCCACTGGTAGAAATCAAAGATATGCATGGGCTTTGTTGGGGGCATTTTATGGAGGGCACACCTTATAAGCACAAGCAAGTTTTGAATTTGTCCAAATCTCTAATCGAAGAATTTAAGTTTTTTTTTTACTTTTGATCTAACGTTGTGTATGGAAGGTTCACACAGAACTGGAAAACGTGGAAACTAAAAAAGGTTTTTTGTCTAGGCTTACTCGTACAACTATTTATAATGAAACAAAATATATATGTTTACCTTTTAATGAAAAAGTAATTGTATTAGTTTTAATTCAAATATAACAAGGGGGATAAACTTAGTTTGTGTGATCTCATGTTGAAATGGTCAATTATTGAACATTGCACATTTTAAGCCATTTAATAACGAGAATGCTTAGGCAAATTGTAATATTTTTTTAATTTTCAGGCGTCAGGAATGTATTTAAAAATTTTTATCAAAACTGGAAAATTCAAGGAAGTTGTTAATTTTTATTTGTGGAACCCTGTTATGTAACTATAAGAGTAAAATTGTATTGAAAAATTACAAATTTTATGCTATTTTTCCTTAGATTATCAGCACTGTACATTAGTTAATAAAATAAAACCCATTGAATTTTAAATTTATTTTAATTGATGAGAAATAATGACAACTTAAAGATTTGTAGGATCAGAATAATATTGCACAGGAAGAACATACAAGATAGAATATATACTGAAAAGTACAGTATGAGATTTCCAGATTCGGTCATGCATTCATAAATAGATCAATTATTTATCCAGCTAACTATTGTTAAATATGTTTTCGTATTATTGAATAACATTCTCTTTAAATTGGAAATACATGTACAGTTAATTTAGTAAAAGAAAAAGAAATTTACAATGTGTATTCAGTTCATAGTAAGATACAGTGAAATATTCAAAAGCTAATTATACAGCCTTTTATAGCATCATTATGATTAGCCAAAATGCAAGTAATCAACATGTCAAAATAATAAGAAAAATTGGTACGAGTGAGACGAGTCAAAAATGATTACATACCGACATTAAAGGGGAAATTTAAAATTTTGAAGGCTACAAGTCTAATTAATACCTTCACTTATTTCAACGAAACGTTAACTTTGGCATTTATTATACTTTCTTTGTGAAAATTTCAAGAAAAGCAGCTTGACAATAAAGCTTGTCCTAGAGTTTTTTTCCCTTTCCAAATAGCCTAAAAACAGTTAGAAAAAAAAAAGTGAGAAAAAAATACTGTCGACCCCTCCACCTGGTCATTTTTTTTTTGTTTTTGTTTTTGCTGACGCCAGTCTGACCTACTTAATTTCTGTGGGGTCTTTCGACTTAAAAAAAAGTTTCTCCTAAAATGAGATCAACCTGACACCTAAACATTACATTACTGTACATGTACTTAATGTAGGTATAAGACTAGACTGCTAACACTGGTCATCTTCCAACGCATTTATTTTTTCTCATCCTCCCAATGAAAATACTGAATATTTTATCTAAATTTAGGAGGATTAAATAAGGCGTATCAACTTTCATGAAGGTCAGTGAAAGTAGGCCTTAAACTTTCACTTTTCATTTTTTAAATATTATACAGCTTTGTTACAAAGTTTTATTAGGATTTAATATTTATATACAGTATGATCTAATTTATAATAACGCTAGCAGGTATATATTTTTTATTTGTTCCATATAATTTTTATTAGCTTCACATCACGTGTATATTAAAACGATAATTTATTTAATGTCGTGTTAAAAAGTTGGTTTACAGAAATTCATCGAAAAATATTTTTATGAACTTTTCGTGAAAATTCATCTTTGTAAATCCAAGTTTTAGCATAGTTTGTAAGGTTTTAAAGACAGGGGACAAATCCAGGTCATAACAATATCCCTGCTGGGTCGCCCACAAGCTTATTGAAGATTGTGTTACATATTTTAAATGTATACCAGCCTAGACCTATATAATTTAAGTTTCACAATAAGTAAAAACATACTAAATAACAATGCAAATGAAATGGCTAGCACATCTGTAATTTATAATCTAACTTTATTGATTATAAATGCAAATTATTTGAACTTGCTTAATAAATATAGAGATATTTCGAGTTTATTTCTAAAAAGATGGCTATATGGTTTTGCCACCTGCATACAAGTAGGACTATGTAAAATAGTCACACGCTATAAGAAAAAAAATAACAATATACACATTTGGAAGACCTGCAAAACCAAAAATGTTTTATGGGTTGATTTTTTTATTGAATTAGGCGGTGACGCCACGAAACATAAAAATTGGCCAGGGTCACAGGACGATAAGGTGGATTTTTTCCAATTAAGACATACTGAAACTTTGGGTATTAAATTGATGAAAAAAAAAAATATGATACAAAAAAATGGTGTACATAGTTTCATATGACATAATGTCTAGTTCTTCAGAAATTTGGAAATATACTTAAATTTGAAAAATAAAGTCTAGAAATATTTTTGGATATTTGAGCTAATCACTAGGTAAACAACTAACAAAAATTTCAATTTTTTTCAATGGAATGATATTTGGTTATCTAGCTTCATGTATTTCATACCTTACATGTATATTCACACTTTTTTATGCAATTCATCAATATTCATTTTGGTGAATTTGGTGAATAATACAACATATTCTGATCAAAATGTTTGTTGCACTAGATGATGCTAATTTACCACAAATTTCGTCCTATAATTTATGAAAATTCTGAGAGTTGTTGCATATAATGTACATGTACATTATGTACTGTATGCAAAAATATCATCTACTTCTTTGTGCAAAAATACAAACTTAATAAACTTGATAAATATAAGGCTCTTTACAAAAAATATGGTTGTAATTGGTCCTAGGTGGTCCTTGATCTGCCTTCAAATCCTTGAATTTCTGTGAATTTCTCGTCAAATTGAAAAAGATATTATACTAATTTTATTTTAAAAAAAATTATCTAAGTCACATTTTATGCCTAAGAATCCAAATAACACAAATTTAGTTTGTCAAGCAGAAATATAAACAAAAATGTATTTAAAACATAACCAACAAAAATACAAAAATTTCTACGCTTTTTAGGCATGGGTTACACCTTGAGACTTTTGAAATACAGTCGTGATTATTTTTCAAGATTACAAGATGGGTAGGGACCAGCATTGCAAATTTACCTTTCTGAGCAAGCTGTCAGTACATACAAACACATGCTTAATGATATGGTAATTAACACTATTAAAACCTAGTTTTTTTCCTTACGAATTAGCATTCTAGCAGTTATAATTACAGAGTGATTGCCGTATTAACTTGATTAACCTAGTTTTTTTAATTCACCCAGGCCTTGCTTAAGCATGCTTGAACCCTACCATTGCAACATAGATGAAACCATTTGTAAACTATGAGTTAGAGTGCCCCATGGCAAGTGAAAATGGCCTCTAAATTTGCAGACATTTTAGGATCACATTTTTTTTTCTCATCCTGCAGATGAGAAGGGGTGTTTTGCATTTTTCACGTCGCACCCTGATTATATACATGGAAAATCCACAGATTTAACCTTGTTTTGATAGACAGTACTCACGGATCTAAACTACTAAAGCAATTTTTCGCAAGATGTACTATTACAAATAGTGAACATAAAACAAGTAAAGACATATTTGAAATAGAAAATTTAGAAAAATATTCCTGCATTCATATCCATTATTTTTTAAATAGTCTAATTTATGCGGCATAATGTCAGTGGTTATTTAATTTAGACCCATTTTACTTTTGCCATATTTGAGGGGAATTGTGTATAGATTAATATACGGTGGCACATTCAATAAATAAAATAAGATTACACAATAAAATTGGAACACGAAGAAAATTGTAAATATTGTTAAATAAGATTGTTCTAAGTTATTAAACTAAGAATTTTGCGAGTTAAAGTAGAAAATTGACATATCCCATTGTTCTTGGACTCCTTTCTCACATATTTTCTTAAGATTGACTCAGAAAATTATTTTAAAAATAAGTGTTGAATATTTTGCTGTTTTAAGGCATTTAGTTATACTACATGTAGTACTTTTACTTAAATTGCTCTAAAATATACTGGATATACAGTGTGTACATGTACATGTATATGTATGTGGTATCGTTGGTAATTATAGGCAATTACAAACAGTATTGAAGCTTTTGATGAAAGCTTCAATAAATGTTCTAAACTTTGTCAACTTTCTTCCTAAAACAATAATTACGTTGTATTTTAGCAAAAGTATTCATCCTATATGCATGCATTGGTCAAATAATTGTTAACAAGTGATTAATTATAAGCATTTCTGTTTCAACCTGTATAAGTATGCTTTAACCTTGCTTTGTTCGCAGCTTTAGCCATTTAAATATTTAGGCAGTTTGGCCAGTTTATGTAGGTTGACCACTTTTTCGCTCGAAACAAGGACACGCCCCTTAAATTTCACTTTGGATTTGGATACACACCTAGAACATCGGGTTTTTTTTTACATCGGCTTTTTTAGTCATTTTTTTAAATCATACCCTACTTTCTCCCCACACAAAACACACACATTTTCTTCCGTGGGATTTAAAAACTAAGCTTTGCTTAAAAAACTGATAAATAATTAAGTGCCTATATCTTCAAGACGTACGTTTGAAAGATTTTTTTAAAATTTATAACAAAATTCCTCTACCCCAGCAGGTGTTCTTTTGTAAAATTGAGGAATTTTTGGGCGAGTGGGAGCCGACCTTAATAAACTTTCTTTTAAAAATGAAATTTATTACTATAAACAAACTCTAAATTTACCAAAAAACTGCTGACCTGTAGCCTAGTTGACAAATTTGCAGCAGTTGATAATTACATGACTAGTTTGTATTAACATATTTAGTTGGTTACAAACTTTCAATTATTACCTTATTAAATCAAATAAAAGTATTTTCACGATGATTCTATAGGGATATTGATAACCCTGTTTTTCAGACCCCCCTAGTGTGCAAATATTTTAACTTTTGCATTCAACATGTACCAAAGCTGCAGTCATGCAATGGAATGCATGACACTAGCAATTGAAACACACGATGTACAAGTACATGTAATTGAACTTTTATCAGACATATTAAATGTGTACGTAGATAGTGAATTGTAAATCTATTGATAAATGTTACCTCAATAATTGGTGTTAATTTTCATATTTTTTTATTTTTAATTTATCGTTAAGGGGGAACTGAACTGCATGTATTGCTATGAGGGAAATTTTGATCCATACTTTAAAAAAAACTACTTGTTATAATACAAAAATAAAAATGCAGTATTTTTGTAGCTCCTACTTAATCAAAATTTCATAATTTTCCCATTTATAGGGAATTTTTAAAA